>CAJNDV010019902.1:49125-60185 GCA_905221635.1 Symbiodinium sp. CCMP2456 | reverse complement strand
CAGAGAATAGGGGACCCTAATATAGTACCCTAAATAGTAGGATCCTTATTATAAGGACCCCCCAAATAAGGTACCCTAATTTTCGGAAACTCCCATATGACCCATCGTCTTCAAAGATGACGCACAGAACATCCCCCCTTCGCACAAGTGAATCAGCCGGGGGTCCCAGTAATAAGAATTTCTACTATATAGGGTACTAGAGCCCCTAGGGCCCTTTGTAGTAGGTACCTGGGGGGTTAGGGTTTTCCAAGCATAAAATCACATGGCAGTGTACATCCGAAAGTAGAAGTCTGGCACGAAAAACAGGCCTTCTCGCCGCCTTCAGAGAATGCCTTGCCCTCGTGGGCTGGAAGTGCACTCTTTAGAGGTTCAGCCTTCGACATATGATTCGCACCACTGCTTATTAATTATCCTTGCTGTTCGTGGTTACAGCGATGCAAGATGTGCTTTTTTGGTACAGTGGCTATGTCACCCCTTAACTGGCCCTTAATCCTTGCTTGGGCGCGTCGACGGCCACTTGCCGGTGTATCGCAGCGGAATTGCACAAACGTCCCGCTACGCCTGCCTACTTGCCCCACAGTTGTGTTTATTATTTTTCGGCATGCCCCCCTGTAGAAACACACCCCATGCGGTAGATACAACATAATGAACCCTCATATCCTTGAACTCGCAGCCCAGAGCCTCTCTGAATCCTAGAACCCTAAACCTAAATCTGGTAGCAATCTCGGACACTTATTGCCATGCCTGCAGTTGCGAGTGTGTGAGTCGAAACCTAAATCTGGGAGCATGGAGTGACACATTTGTGAGAAGTCGTGACTGCGTAGACCTTGGAGTGCCTGTAACGCTTTGAGCAAGGGATTGTTAATGCTTTTGGAACGGTGACACGTGCCGTTCATGTCGCCAAAGTGCTTTTGCCTCGTACCAGCAAGCTCGCCTAGGCATGTCCGAGAGTGTGTGCGGAAACCTAAATCCTCAACCCTGCCTGAACCCTGAACCCTAGAACTAGAGCTACAAACCCAGACCCTCAGGCACAAACTCCAACAGCCCTAGTCTAATCATTAAAGCCCCTTTCGCCCTACAGTGCCAAAGGTTTGTCACATTTTCCTGGCCTCGAGTATCGCCGAGTCTTCGGTGACTCTCCCCAAGGCCTTGCATAAATAAATCAACATATATATATATATATAGATTATATATAGTGTATATATATATAATAAAATAGATTATATAATATATAATATATAATATAATATCATATAGTATAATATGATATAATATAATATAATATGATATGATATAATATAATATAATAAGATATAATATGATATAATTCAATATAATATACTATAGTATAATATAATATATTATAATGTAATATAATATGACACACACACACACATATATATATATATATATGTAGATCTAGACAGACAGAGAGAAAGATAGATAGATAGATGGAGAAGGATAAACAGATTTATAGAGCTGTAGAAGTAGATGGTATAAGTATATACACGCATCTATACCGGCATATATATAAATATAAATATAAATATATATATATATATATATATTATACACATGTGTATCTATATACCTGTATAACTATATGTATATATATATATATATGTGTATGTATGTATATGTGTGTTCGTACTCATACAGATACATAGATAGAGGGCAAACCCGTGCACAAATGGAAGCAGGCGGAACCCCTGGGGAAACGATACTAGAATGCTCAGAAGAAGACAAACCCAGAAGATAAACAACAAAAACTGTTTGGTGCTTAGTAGGGACTGGGGGAATGGATCCCTATGATAGTCCCCTAAGGTCCCTTATAGTAGTCCCTATAACCCATTCCCCCATTCCCTAGTAAGCACCAGACAGAAAACGATGGAAGGTCCTTCACCCTTCTGCCGATCAAGTGCGCCAAATCCCCCTGTGTTTGGCAGGTGCGCGTCGTGATTGACGCATGCCTTCGCCGTCAATTGGCAGCAGGCGGACTTAGAACTCACAATCAAGCCCTACACTACACCGAGCTCCCGCAACATCCGAGCTCGTAACTTCCCCATGGATCTTTGAGGGATGAGCTTCTCCCCGACTCTAAATTCTAGCTATTGGTTCTACGTTATTCTGAGTTGTTGTGACATCGTTCTAGCACGGTTTCGCTGGGTTGTTTGACGATGATGGTTGTTGGTGGTATTTGCTATGGGCAGTAGTGTAACCATCGCTAAGTAGGACCAGGCTGACTGTTGACGCAGGTGTTCGAGCCAGACCCCATGGGATACTCCTTGAACTCTCTTGTGGCTTCGGAACGGCTCGACCGAGTAATCATGATGATAAGATGATATTCATAGCAATTGCGCCTTTCTGCCCTAACACCACTAGACCCGGCAACATGTCAAAAAGAGATGTAAGTAGGAGACCAGCGAAAAGCAACATTGTGAAAGCTTGATCCCTTCATTGAGTCTAGGATAGCCTAAAGGAGCCAAGCCAAAGCCCTAAGCCGAAGGTCGCATGGCATCCGTACATCTCAGTACATCTCTCATCTGGGGCTACTCCGAAATAGACTGTCTGGTGCTTAGTAGGGAATGGGGGAATGGGTTATAGGGACTACTATAAGGGACCTTAGGGGACTATCATAGGGATCCATTCCCCCATTCCCTACTAAGCACCAGACAGTAGATAGAAACTCCGAAATAGATAGACCCAAAGGGTCAAATTTATAGTATAATATATACTTTGGGGAGAATCTGCAGGGAAGCCCCCCCGGAATCCCCCACACTCACTCCTTGACCTCCTTGGTCCGAGCTGTGAGCGAAGCCGAAGCTCCCCTAAGCGCTTAAAGGCCGCAGTAAAAAGTGGCTAACATGCCCTAACCCCCAGGTACCTACTATATAGGGCCCTACTGTAGGGGCTCTAGTATCCTATATAGTAGGTACCTGGGGGGTTAGGGATGCATCAGGCCGATCAGAGCACGGCGTCCGCTGTCTGCTGACACAGTTCCGGGCTCGTGGCGTTCAGGCAGGATCTTTACATGGCCAGCTTCTTCAAAGAAGTCTAAGAGCCCCAACCCAATTGTGCCTTCGTAGAGACATGCTACTTGCGATAAGCTCAGCCTGGAAACACAATGTGCCCACAGCAGGACTACTGCGACTGCCATGAAGCTTTGCCCACAGATCCATGTAGCGGTTGCCGATTCCCGACTCAGACGCTGTGTTCAGGGCCGTTTCCGGCTCGGTGCGCTGGTCCCCGGAAGCTCACCCACTCAACCGCCAAAGCAGATGCCACAAACCGACAGAGCGAGCGAGAGAGAGAGAGAGAGAGAGACGGTGAGGAAGTGGAGGTTTCCGAAAATAGGGGGTACCTTATTTTGGGGTCCTTATAATAGGAATCCGACTATTTAGGGTACAAAATTAGGGTCCCCTATTTTGGGGAACCCCCAAGTGAACGCCAAGGTGGGTGTCTCATGCAGCGGCATCACAACGGTCAGGCCGCGCAGGCCGAGCAGCGAAGAAAATCGGGATATTTAGGGTTTAGGGTTTCAGGGTTTTAGGGTTTTAGGGTTTAGGGTTATACCGACTCCAGGCGAAGTACGAAGCCTGTTGCAAAAAAGTGTTATTCCGCTCTTTTTTTCCAGCCTGCTTAGTAGACAGGTTTTGGGACTTTAGGGTGTGCAGGGATTTAGGGTTAGCGCTTGGTCGGGGACGGGCTCTTGTGACCGACAGGGTGTTGTAAACTGGTTGAGTGTCGAGGTTGGCAGGCAAGATGGGCATTGATTTTTGTCACGCGGATGTGCACGAAGTCTTGGAAAAGAAGCTACCTCATCCGTTCTGGCCTATACCCTACATACTTCAACTTGTTGTCTCGCCCAGCTCTCCTTGCCCAAGCGTCGTAGTTTGGAGCTGACGAGAACTGAAGAATAGCGCCCAGCCAGCTGCCATACGTTTTGCAGGGTCTAGAATCTAGAATTAATTTTGAGGCCCGATAAACCGTGCAGCTACAGCCCAGCACGGAACTGCCCCCATATGTTCATGGTTTCCGCGATGATGGCACGCACATTCCAACCGCTAACCCTTAGAAAACTCTATCAATTCCCTGGTAAGGCACTCTATGCGACTCGATAAACGCCTTATGAACCCCTGCAGCAAGAACCCTCCTCCAGGGCGCGTCTTCCCCGGTGTGGCCATCCGTTTGGTTCCGAGGCCGAAACCCCCAACAACATCGAGCGTTCGGCTTTCCACGGTTTAGCGTTTGGCGTACTGGTGCTTCAGGGCTTAATTAGAAAGGTTCAGGGTGTGTTTGTGTCGCTGTCTCTCTGTCTGTGTGTGTGTGTGCGCACGCTCCTGTGTTCATGTACGAATGTCTGGGCATACAGTGACATATACGAATCGGTTTGATACGTGGTTCCTATGCATGTATCTGTGCATCGTCTACCTGTGCATTTTTGCAGCAGATATGCAGCCGGCATATTGCAAGATCGCGAGTGAAGATCAGTCTGCTGGTCAAACAATACGAAAGTTGGCAAGGTTTGGCTCTCGAGTAAGCAGGTTGAGGTTGGGATGCAAAAACGAGGACTGGTTGTGCCGACGAACGTTGGCACCCAATGCCCGAGTAGTGACTGTGACTACGGTTCGTAGCCGGATCAGTGGCCAATGCATCAATCCAATATTGGAGGGGCCAGCACGACTGCTCAAGCATGCATCACATCGCTGGAAACCCCTCAAAAGCCGCCACTGCTTCTTCCGGGACTTTCGCAGTGATGCTGACGAAAAACTGAAATGGACATAGACCAAGAACCAGCAAGTGGGAGTACGTAGAATGTTGAACTTCTTGCCGTGATCATCACCCTGCAGTAGCCGTCGGAGTCTTGCATTGCAGAGGAAACGCTTAGTGACCCCAACTTGAACAGCGAAGCTTGACCATGGATGGACTACATTTGCTTAGGGGTTGGGCTTCCAAACAGGGCTGAGGGCTTGGGCCGGAAGGTTGGCATGAGTTGCTGCTCGATCTGGGCACGTGGTTTTGTTGGGGATACTAGACGCATGCAAGGCACTCTGTTTGTAGGGTGTTAGGGTTCAAAAGGCTTGAAAATCAGGCAGCAGTTATACATTTGTCGGCTGGGCCTGGGCTGTACCTGTCCGCTCATTGTTCCTTATGGTTCCCTCATGGAGAAAGCAGCTGGTACTTAGCCCAATCCGTAAAGCTCTAGAGTGTCTCTGCGGCAACGTGCTCCTATCATACTGGTTATACACCCTAAACCCCATAAACCCTACAGAGGATAGCTGCGGGTTGTTCCACGCCAGGGTTTTCTTACATGTTGGTGCTCAGAGTGTAATCCGGACCTTTTGGAAAGGATTCAAATTCAAGCCCCCGATGTGCTGCTTTGTATCGCTTCTTCTGCCTCGGGTCAGCTGCAACCTAATATAGGGGCCTAAATGATTACCTATGCTTTTTGTTGGGTGCATTATACCCAAAACCCTGTTCTAATTATTCAGGCCCCTATATCATCCCTACAAGTCGCGGTTTTGTCGACATTCAAGAGCCTTCAGGGATGCAGCGTGGTTTCGAAGCTTTCGGGTGTCTTCGTTGCGAGTCACCACACCGCTGCTCTCAAGTGCACTGAGTTCGCCAATGTTGGCAATCATTTTTTGGATCTCCCGCCCGAATCCGATCAGGAGCTTCTACATGCAGCAGATGGCGCAGTACGACCCACCTGAGATTGAGCAGGAACCCGGCTGCCCGAGTTCAGGTCTTGGGTAGCATAGCAGTAATTTAGCCCATGCACGCCACTGGATCCTTATTCATATTCAGTGTTTGGCTTGACAGGCTCCATTGGAGAAGTTGTACCTGAATGCGTGGAGCCTGGGAAATGGGTTGGTTGGGCATCCAGTGGCCAAGGTGACCCAACAAAAGCTCCAGGCCCCCCGCAAATGCTGAAACCGAAGCTGCTGCAGATTAGAAAGTCTTGTCGTTTTGTTCTAGAGTGGATTGAAAGTGGGTTTTGCTTCGTTGTAATGCTCAAGGCCAAAGCTGAAGCTGGGTACTCAAGCCTGGATGACTAGTGCGCGAAGTGTTTGTTTGCAGCGGGTTACCGGCAGTTGTGTACACAAAGGGGCCGCATTGACATTGTAGTCGCTCATGACGCCAGCAATGGAGAAGAAGTTGTTTGAAGAGAAGATTAAGGCGATCGTCGAGGAAAAGTTGTTTGAAGAGAAGATTGAGGCGATCGCCGAGGAAAGTTTCAGCAACCTCAACCCTCGGAGGAAGCAGAGCCTTGATTCTGATGGAGATCACAGGTCTCCCCGGCCCTGCCAAGCTGCCCAGCGCCGATGGAACGCCAAGAAGTGGATGGATCCCATTCTTGAGGCGATCATCAATGAAAGTTTCGTCGGCCTGCTCTCCAAAAAACCTGTCAAGGAGCGCCATGCTGATCAATCAAAGGTTCAAGAGCCCAGGGCATCGGGGAGCACCACTCAGTTGGGCAGCTTCCCCGACAAGTTTGAACACTCTCCAGGCATGGCCGTTGATGAAGATGCCTTCCAGAACTTCGTGGACATGTCGAGCCTGGAGGCGCTCGGAGCAGCTCAGCAGATGATTGAGAGCAGGAAGGCGAGCTGTGACAAGCTACTCGCCATTATCAGCGAGCGTCGCGATCGCCTCAAAGCGCACAAGGTGCAAGAGAACAGGAGGGCGGTGTTCAATGAGCTGGAGCGCAAGTTTGCCGGAAGCCGGTGAAGTGCAAGTACGTGCATCGGCACCCAAGTAGCAATGATTGCATCAGCAATTCAAGCAATTAAATGGTGTTGCAGCGAATGTGGCGCAGCTGTGCATGGCTAATGCCGCGATGTCAGTGAGAATCTGAAAATGCTTTCGCTTCATGTGTGTTGCCGGCTTCCCTTTTCAGCGGGTGTTCGGGATTAGAGTTTCCATTTACGTAAGGCCCTTGACCTTAGACCCTGAACCTGAGACCCTAAGCCTTAAAGTGCACGTGAAGTAGAATTTTGATAGCGGATGTTGGTAAGTGCACGGAAGCTTCCGCAGGAAAAGGTGGTGAATGGGGAATGTACGTGGTGCCCATTTTTGGGAGCCAAAATAACAATCATGGGGCGCATGTGGGCCCTTCGACTTCCTACACCCTGTGATTTAGTGGGGGAATAGCACGGCAGAAGTTCTGAAGCACATGAAGTGTGGGAGACCATGACGACCGCAGCCACGTCAATGCATTTCTGCCGCCATTGTGGTCAAGATCCCGTGCCGTGTGCCAAAGTGCCACGAGTCCGGAGGAGCCACCTCTTGATCGAACTGTGGGTTTGCCAGTCAGTTTGAAGTCGGAAGTATTGAGTTCTGGTCTGTTTCTTCTCGGAGCAGTTTGGCAACCATTTAGGGAGAGGAGTCCAGGATAGTGCATGGCGATCACCGGCTACAGCGGCTTCTATACCGGTAGGGCACCCAGTTTTCAGCGCTCACGAAGTGTTTGAGTTTGGCTACAGTTCAGGCAACCAGGCCCTTCTTTCGGCTGCCCAAGCTTTGTCTTCGCCGCAGTTGTTTCAAATCTGTGAGGACGTTTATGTAAGGGTTCAGAGCAGTGTTGATTGCTTTACCCAGCGTCGTGAGTCCGATAGGAACAACTTCATCCTTGGAACACCACTCTGTGTGCTTTTGATTCGGGCAGCGCACATCGCAGGCTACTGTACTGAACTAAACGGCCGGACTGAACCAGCAGAAGCTTGAAAGTTGTGCATGTCACAAGACAAGCAGTACGAGTAGTGTAACATGAAGGCTGTTAGCATGCAAGCGAACATAATACAAACTTAACCGCTTGCATATAGTGGCACATTCATGGACCTCCTGTGAACAGATGCAGCAGATTCATTTCAATACGTCCACTTGTTCTCGTTGTCCGTATACTGCAGAGGCACGTGGCCGGCAAGCCAGCTGTAGTTAAGCGGGCACGGAGGTAGGCAGGTAGAAACATGCGGATGTACACCGCCTGCACTGCATCTCATGAAAGTGCTTACGTGAATGAGAAACAATGAGAATAGGAGGCCCATCGACGCCTTTCCAGGGTGATGATTACATAGGACGAACATCATTATAGGACTCTCCATATATAGCACACCGTACAAGCACATGCCCACGCACACGCACACGCACACACACACACAGACACACCCACACACACACACACATATTCTCATGCAGGTGTAAGGCTTAAGTGTATGGATATACAGAAGCGGGCAAGCAACTAATATGTGTATCTATGCACCAGCAAATCAGCCTTGTACTGCTACTGAGGACTGGATGCACGTGGCCGATGTGCTGTCGGAGGTGTTGCGGCCAATGTCACATGGCTTGCTAGGGGAGGGCTGAGATGCATCAACATAATATTTTTTCCTGAAGAGTCGGATAGGCCTATGCTCATACGCAGTTGGCATTTATTTATGTCTTCGATTGCGAAATTTGCAAGGAATTTCTCGTTTCGCAGGTGCTTCACCTTTGGTCCCGAGCCAGACTTCTGGTTAGTTAGACTGATTTTCACAGACCATCATCGGCTCGGGATGATTGACAGCATTGTACACATGATTCTTTCCGTGCGTCGTCTGAAGTCTTGAGGACGAAGCGCGAGATGGAATTCTACTGCTCTAAACCCTGAACTCCTAAACCGTGTGACTTTCCTCAGGCTCCGAAACTCTGAAGATTCCTGCGTTGCCGGCGCCGGTAGTACATTGCACATCCCTTCACCTGCTGCTAAGACTCGAGGTCGGCGTGGGCGAATCCGTACCCCAGGCGCCGCAGCAAAGACCTCGTATCTCAGAGAAGCGCTATCCTATATGCTCCATTGTAGTTCCATCTTGTGGTCTATATTTAAGATATATTTAAGATCCTATAAGGTAATCCCCAAAGGGAACTACAATGGAGCCTATGGGTACAGGGTCTAAGTTCGGTTTTTCATATGGTTGCCTACATCGTGACCAGGCTCCGTTAGGAATGGGAGCTTCAGAAGGCGAGAGATCTGAGTCGCCGCATCATCAGAACCTCATAGTTGATCCTTACCAACAGCAACAGCAACCATAGGAACAATCAGACTAACAATGATGAGGCCGCACAGCGCAGGAGGAGACCGTACGCCGTACGTACCATGCATTCGCTGACTTGGTCTACTGACGCGACATTGCGATCGGCGCCGGTATATTTGTACTATTGCAGTGTGCAAGAACATGACGGGAAGCACAGTCCTCGAGAATAGCGTTGTGGTCTCATTCCGACCATCGTTAGGCACGTACTCCTGGAGAACATTCTTACCAGCAGTTCGTAATGTGAGGTCTGGTTTTGTGGGGCTACGCATCGTGAAGACTCACTATGTCGCTTCCCCTAAACCCCTTAAGTCCTAAACCAAGCATGCCTGCTTGCCCCAGTGTCAGCTCCGAAACCAAGCGATAGCTGTCGAAGCGCTGTAATTATCATCAGATTCATCTCGAGCCCGAAAGAGATCAAGCCCTTCAGGGCATGCTTGATGATGCACAGACTCAGTTAATAGTACGATGTAATACTATTCAGTGGCGTATGGAACTTGGCTGAAGGAATTCAGGGCTTAGTGCATTGCAGACATGCTACTGTGTTATTGCGGTCCCGATGTTACGGATTCAGGATCGAGGACTCATGGCTCTGAACCTAAGCTGCATGGACGCATCTTGCAGTCGAGCTCTGGGTGAAGCCCAGGACGCAGAACCCCCGACACAGCAACTCCCAAAGGGTCCAAGTACTAATATGGTAGCTACTTTGTAGGTATTTGGACCCCCAAAGTATATACCTAAACCCTAAACCCTAAACCCTAAACCCTAAACCCTAAACCCTAAACCCTATACTATACCATAACTTGGACCCTTTGGGACTGGAAGAGCGGAAGCCTCAACCTCGACACGGCACCCAAAGCCCCAAAAAGACCTAGCGAAAGTCGCCTTTCCGACTCTGTGCAGTCCCATCAAGCTGCAAACAAAGAAATGCCCTATAGCAGCGTAGGGTATATAGTATATATAGGGCTTCTGTAAGGCATCTATAAGGTATATAGACGTTCTATAAGGCTCCCATTACGGTACCTACCCACCTGAAACTGTCCTAAATGAACCCTATGCAGATTCGCTCGGGCCTCCGGCTGAAAGCCCCTGCGCCCTCAGTGCCGCCGCTCCCGGCCCAGCCCTCGGCCATGGCAAGAGATTGCCACCTCTAACCCTTAGGGTTTGAGAGTGGGCTGTCATGGGGCCTGGGTTTTTGCATTGCATGTTTTGTGGTTTTTTGACACCCTTTCTGTAGGGTTTAGGGTTTAGGGTTTAATAACCCTCCAGGTACCTACTATATAGGGCCTTAGGGGCTCTATTACCCTATATAGTAGGTACCTGGAAGGTTAGGGTAAGATAGGGGCCGAAATAACTGCCAATACTATTTTGGGGGTTCCTTATAGTTACAGTATACTGGACGCCAAAACCCAATTCTAATTATTAAGGCCCCTATATACATTAGCGCCTTGAGGGTTTCCGGACCCTCAGCATTAAAACACCCTGATGCCTAAACCGCAGTGCGTGAGTCAGAAGCACAACGAAACCTAAACCGAAAAGAAGAACATGTACTGACAGGCTTACAGTAGGTGTTCTAGAGTTTCTAGAGTTGCGAGCAAAGGCCATTGGGCCGATGTACACGTTTCAGCCTGTATTGGAAACTACCAATCAGCATCTCTGCTGGGACGGGTGAGGAGCCGCCTTCCCCGCCACCGCCGGCCTTCTTGAAGCACCCACAGGAGCTGGAAGCTTCTTGGACAAAAGTAATGGCCTACTGCAGCCCAGGGTTTAACAGCTTCAACTTTTTTTTTCAGTTGCGCTGGGGGAGACCCTGAGCCCCATAAATGCCAAGCCGTGATTCGAAATTCGCGGGACTCCTGCGCTTCTTCTGTTGAGGGCCACTCGTCACTGTTGGAAGCTGAACTCCGCTCCCCTGCTGGCTTTACGAAGCCTTCGTAGGCTAAAGCTTGTCGAAGGCGTAAGTGAGTGTTACCTATAGTCTCCATTGTA
>CAJNDV010019902.1:18134-42697 GCA_905221635.1 Symbiodinium sp. CCMP2456 | reverse complement strand
TAATAAGGGAGCGTACTTGGAGGATCATGGGACTTAGTAAGCAAGATTATAAGTCCCTTAATTGGGGTTATAAGTATAGTTCCCCTACTTATAACCCTACTTACTAAGTCCCATGATCCTTCAAGTAGGGGAAGTTCTCACCGTGGGCTTCGTCTGAATTTCCGGTAGTAAGCAGAGTCTCCGAAGTTCTTAAAAGTTAGGAGACAGGTCAGGCCCAAAGCTTGCAACCCAAGGCCAAGTCAAGCTTTCCTTGACGATCCGACGAAACAAAAACCGTGGACCCCAGATCGACCCAAAAGCTCGGATGCGTTCCTACTACTCTAATACCCCGATGCCCTAATCTGGCGGCCTCGACAATCAAAGGCAAGAAAATCTGCAATAAGGAAGAGCCAGGCTATTTTGTCAGGCTTCTACATGAAACCGGTTCACCAATTATACTCTATGCCCAATGGCCAAGGTACGCTTGGTCAAGCCAGGAGAGCTGGGCGTGCAGCTGAAGCCTCCTGGTCTCCAGCATGGACATGTGAAACGCGGGGATCAAATTTAGGGACCCCAGCCAAAGCCCAAAGCGCGCTAGAGCAAGCGGTGTAGACCCTCAGAAGACCCATCTTCGATAACTCCTGTGTTCAGGCCGGCCTGTGATTGTATACGTGTTTTGGGGTTTTTTTGAAGGAAGGAACGGCGGAAGGGAGAGAGGAGAGTCGTAGAACTCCAGACCCGATGCTTGATCGTAAGACTGTCAAAAGCTAGCAGTGGCGAGTAGCCTTGCGAAGGTGTTCCCCGTTCTAGCAGGTTGACGTTTGGGATTTGCAGGGTCTTGTAGATTACACAGTTCTGCATCAGACCAGCATCTGGTACCGGAGGAATGTCTGGATTTAACGCCAACGGCCCCAACGCTTTGGGGTTTGGGGGTCGTTTGTGTGGTGCATTTCAGCTCCTTCGTGTTCCGCAGGACCGAGCCCTCGAGCCTAAGGCCCCGATGCTTTGAGAGCCAAGGTACACCAACTCCTCCACCGGCATTGTCATAAGCCACATCAGTGAGCATGGATTGATTGCAGACTGGAACGCATCGCATCCAGAGACTTCCGTGTGCCCGGGCGATCGCATCGTCGAAGCTTGGGGCTGACTATATCCTTGCAAGAAATCGACATGCACATGTACGCTCATTGTATATGTAGGGACTACGGATATGTGCACAAAATTATGTACATATGTATCTACACACCTATACATGGAAATTCACATCTTCATAAAATCTCGGCATAGCACCTACAAGCCCGGTGAAAGAGAACGGTAAGTCTATGACTGCGCCTCCAATACACTGGTTGTCGCCGTTGCATCCGATTGATTATATTCATTGCGGGGCACTAGACAAAGAGTGCACCCACTGCCGTAGATAGATGTAGATAGAATAACGGACTGGTTCTCGGAGCCTCACACCTGGCATGCTTCTCCCTATCTGGATAGCTTTGACACTATAGACCAGCTCTAAGATAGTGCTCTGAAAGTGGATGTCTCATTGGGGAAATACGCGCTGAGCGTTTTGCGGACTTTGCGTCAGGAAATCAATGGACGAATGCTCAATGGACGAGAGATGTTGGAGCACATTCGCCGAGAGGTGGAACTGGAGATGACGGTGCTCCACTACCCCGATACAGACTCTCTTCTCAGACTCTTGAGGTTGTGGATCTTACGATTTTTGAGTGGTCAAGCCGCTGAGTCAAGCCTTTGTTGGGTAACTGGCTCCATGGCTTTTAGCGATGAGACTTGATTCGTGGCCTTGTGTGGCCCGCCTTTGCTGCAAGCCTGTAAAGACTGAAGACACCTCCTTGAGCAAAGTACAGAGCCCTGCATATATGAACACCAAAATGTACTGAAGCTACAGGCGCGAAGCTTTGGAGTCCGAATACTCAGTCAACAAAACACGGAGAGTGTTATCGCTGCAGAGCTGCCAGGATCGGAGCAGTCTGGAGTTGTCCCGATTTCAGCGCTTGAAGTCGACACCCAGACTTGCAATTGGTGCATTTTTTAATTTTGTTGCAGCGTTCGTCGTCGTCGTTACTGCTGCTGTTTCTGATGTCGAAAGAGGAAACACCTTGAAACTGCGAGATATCGCGAGTCATGGGGATCCGATTATCACGGCTCCTAGAGTTCTAAAGGCAGTGGATACATCCAGAGCTTGTCCCTAACCCCCAGGTACCTACTATATAGGGTACTAGAGCCCCTAGGGCCCTACATAGTAGGTACCTGGGGGGTTAGGGTAGTATGATCTTCGATCTATTGCCGCCTTGAGGTGATGGGAGCAGCGGGTGGTCCGGGCTGAATCTGGCTCTTGGGCTTTCCTGCTGCTGAGATACTGAGATATGGGAGTTTCCGAATTTAAGGGGTACCTTATTTGGGGGTCCTTATAATAACGATCCTACGATTTAGGGTACTATATTAGGGTGCCGTATTTTCGGAAACCCCCATATGGGAACCTACTAGATTTCCAACTGTCCACCGAGTTCTTCTGGCATTCATCGCAAGTGCGTACACAGTAGAACCATGGCATGGATGTAGAGTCGCTTGAGAGAAAGTAAGAGAGGTCGTTGCTGCATGTGACTTTCAAGCATGGTGTCGTAGTTGTTCGCAGTCGCCGAGATTGTCTGGGCATTCCGTCACCACGAAACCCCAATTCTCACCTGCATAGTACCGGCATAGTAACCAAGCAGTCCGGTACTGTCCGTTACTAGCTAAATCAGAGCCGGATGCCAAGACCTCTCTGTGCCCTCCGCGAAGCGGATGAAGCGTAGCTGGCATGCAAGCCGCCAAATCGACCAAAATGCTTGTCTTGCCCGCGATGACTACGGTATATATGCCATGGAAAACCATATACTGTGAACCACGGGATGCCTATAACATCCAGCAACGAAGACGCCATGTATTTACAAAAGCCCTCAGGCCAAAACCCTCCCGGATCCCCGCTTGCATGTCCGAGTGTGAGAGCCTCACAATTCCTGTGGTCCCTGCACGGTCAGTCATCGACCTATAGGGCCTTGACTTAGGGTGCCCGAGGCATGAGAATTCCATCAGCTGCAGGGTTCTTTAAGATCTGAGGAGTTTAGGGTTTCTGCCAGGAGTTCCCGAGTGCAGTTCATGGAAGCATATAAATACATGTACGAATAAACAAACATATATATATATATATATATATCTGTATACACATTCTCTTTTACACTGTAATACCATCCAAGACTTTCTTCGGATCATGAATGGAAGAGAGTCGTGTCCACACCTATCACCAGACCAGTCGCAGGCGGCAAAGTTCGCGAGGAGTTCCATGAGGTCGGCTGTGATCAAGGTTGTTGGGCTCCCTCCGAAGGGTTTAGGGTTTAGGGTTTAGGGAGTTTTAGGGCCTTAAGACGGGGTGAGGGTTGCATGGGCGCTGGCCGGCACTTCAGTCAAGGGTATTCTGCAGGGCAAGAGTTCAACCATTGGAGTGTAGTGAGCTTTGTCAGTGGGCGATGCTTTCGCCCATCTTTACACACTCGTGCAAGAACCTGCGTTCAGCCTTTCGCCCCAATCATCATCGGTTTAGGGTTTAGGGTTCAGGGTTCAGCTAAGGCTTCAGGTGTACAAGGGTTTAGCTGAGATCTTCGTTGTTTTGCCTGAGAACAGCCTGGCTCAAAGCCCAAACCTTTAAGAACAAAAGCCTCCGCCAATGATGTAACACGTGAGAGTCTAAGGGTTTGGTCAGACCACAAGCATTTGCTGCTTGATCCACAAGCCCAAAGGGTCTAAGTACCCGTATAGTAGGTATTTTGGGCCCCAAAGTATCTACCATATTAGTGCTTAGACCCTTTGGGAAGGCTAGACTCCCAACCCGCAGACACCGAGCCCCTACACAAATCTGGCCACGGACAACCCTGAGCCCTAATAAGTCTCCGAGCCCCTACACTGCAAACCCTGCACCCTAAACACTCCCTAAACCCTAAACCCTCAACCCTAAACCCCTAAACCCTAAACCCCTAAACCCCTAAACATTAAACCCTAAACCCCCAAACCCCTAAACCCGAAAACCCTAAAACCCTAAAAACCCTAAACCGTCGAAGCCCTAAAGCCGAAACTTTAAGGTTTCTAGGCTCTCCGTGCTCTGAAGCCGGCAAGGCAAGGAGGCTCCGGCTGCAGCGGCGGCAAGCTACAACAGGCGGCACGCAGGCGGCGTGTCCAGGCTGGCGATCGTTTTAGGACCCTAAGCCCTAAACCCTAAACCCTAAACCCCAAGCCTGTTTTAGGCTTGGGGCGGTTTAGGGGTTACGAGTTTTAGGGCTTAGGGTTCGAGGGTTTAGGGCTTCAAGCTTAAAAGTTGTGAATTACAAGGTCTAGGCAGGTTTGGTTTTCTGTGCCGAGTGTTGGGGCTAGCTAGATGCGTGGTTTGGGTCTTCGGGGCTCAGGTTTGACTGCATTAGTGGGGTCGTAGATCGGGTTGTTTGTGCTACACCTGTTGACAGCTAACTTCAAGGTGGAGTACTTGCCAACATGATAGGCGAGACAAAGGGCAGCAATACTGCAGTTGCGCCATGGGTTATACTTGCATCAGGTTTGCATATTATGCTTCCGTCTGGCATTCTGCTTCTCACCGTTTCCACCCTATCGACCTCCTGTCCTGCGATACCCTACACCCCACGCGACCGCAGATGCAACCACGAGCAGCACTGTCGCGCCTGCATCTCGCGCCATCGGCAGTCATTTCGAAGAGGCAGGACCCGATATTCAACAATACACCATCAAAAAACTACTAGAGTTTGTAGGCTCAGAGCCAGGGCGTGCATCGAATTGTTTATCGTTGCCCGCATCGAGCAGAAGCAGCACAAGGATGTATGAGTTGCAGACTTGGACTCTAGATCTTGCCATCCGGTAAATAGTTTACTCCTTGGGGATTGTTGGTAAGTAACCTCAGAGGGTTTTAGCAGAGGATTTGGCGGGCGGTGACATTCGAGGTTACAGTCGGTCCCCTTACATAACAAGGACACATGTGAGCGTCCGCTGGATCGCATGCTCTCGCAGGAAGATTCTGTGATTCCGTCGCTGACGATTCGGGAATCGGCTCGCCCAAACAGGTTTCCACAAAGAGCACCTCCAGCACTGGCAGGAACTGGTAAAAGTCTACCGAAGCAACAGCAAAAAAGGCCTCAACTAACCCAACACGAACTAAACTAGGGGCCCACGCCCCCAAGCCGTCGTCCGTACTTCCCATGTAGGAAACTACAACCCATGGAACTGAAGTGCACCAAGATTCTGTCATCGCAAACTTCTACTTCTTCGACCCACACCACTGTTTGCTCCTCCGGCAAGGCGGAGGCCGGAGATGCCATGGCCCAAAACCGCGCCGAGGCCAGGCCATGACACCCGTAAGAGGACCTGATTTGGGTGGTAGGATGTAGCAAGGATCAACGCCGGGTTGGGTTTCCAAGATGGCCCTGTCTGTGTGGGGTTGGTGATTTGGGAGTTTCCGAAAATAGGGGACCCTAATATAGTACCCTAAACAGTAAGATCCTTATTATAAGGACCCCAAAATAAGGTACGCTAATTTCCGGAAACTCCATTTGGGGTTCGGGATGAACCTGGTTCCAGATTCCGAAGAATTTCAGGATGGGTTCTCGCTTAGGGGGGAAGTGGTTTTGGTTCCACGAGCGGGCCAGCCGAAAGTTGAAACGTGTATAGTTAGGTTGACGGTGAGCTTAGCTTTTTTCAGTTCGGCGGTTGTGGCTGCTGATTCTGAGGTTGCCTCGGGTGGGTGTACTAGGCCTGGGCGTTTGTGGCATGCGTCTAGAATTGAGAGTTTTCGTCTGCTTTGTCCGGTTTCGCTGGATGCCTTCGTGCGTTTTTTGAATCACGAGAACTTCGAGAAGCAGGGTTTGTAAAGCTTCCTTTTAAGTCGGTTTGGGGCCTCTCAGGGCTTATGAGGAATCGTTTTCACGGCCTGTGGCGTGGGCCTCCATGACGGTTGATGACCTTCATGCGAGGCTCGCCTTCACCGCCAGCGTGCTGTTCGAAATGGACTTGGAGGAAATGGCGGCGTCCTGCCCGAGCCGACAAGGAAAACAGCCGAGATCTGTCGCTTTTCGTTCCTTCATCTCACTGTAGGCGGGTGGCGGGGACGGGGGGGTGGAGTGAGTGGCGGTGAGTGGTGTGGGGCCCATTATACTGTAATTTTTTTCTCAGGAACCCCAAAATAGTATTGGTCATTATTTAGGGCCGGCATTTGATTTTCCGAGTGGTGGGGGTAGGAGTCCGGGACTCGCTTTGCAGCAGACGGGGAGGTTTGGGACGTTGCGAGGCAGACAGCAAGCTGAATGTGCACATGTGGTGGAAGGTGTGGTTTCACAAACCCACATGATCCGAGAAATGCTCATGAGTCTGCTAGCTTTGTGCTCGCATTGGGAGGGCCTCCACAAGCCTGGCCGACAAATCTGAATCTCCGCTCGGCCTTTTGGTTCAGAAATGGCATTCTATAGCCGAGTGACCAGCGCTCTGTTTCACCTGTATTTTTCCATTGCAGCCAGCGCTTTTTGCTTGCCGGAAGCAGTGCCAGAAGTAGACCGTGCTTACATCAAAGATGTCGCGGGCAAAGATGTTGAGATCAGATTGATTGCCTATGACTGGCCATCAGCTGAATTTGTCACGGCAGTGAGCAACTGGGCTGGTTCAGCTGGTTCTTTTTTCCCGCCGTTTTTTGGTTTGATCTGGTTTAAATTGGGATGACAACGAATCCAGTGGAGACATAGCCCAGGGCAATCCCCCTGTTGGTTGTGCCAATTGGTTAGCATTTTCATGGGTTGTTCAGCCAAGGCAGAATCGTGATTGAAGAAGCTTTGGGATACAAGGCCAAGGTCAACGAAGCGCGAACCGCCAGTTTTCTTGATGCGATACTCTCCTTGACGGGGTGCAATTCCATGGAATGCACCTCGCAAGATACAGATCTCAGCCATGTGGCGCTTGATACTTGGCTTGGCGCCTATGGAAGTGACTATGAAGTCTTCAAGGAGAGGCATCCGGATATCGTGCCTGAAGATTTGGGTTCCATGGGTTATTCAGGAGAGGAGGCCATGTTTGTTAGTCGGAGAGTGGTGGAAGAAGCATATGAGGACTCTGGGCATTCGTTGAACTGGTACAGGAGTTACAACTCAAGCAGATCATCTGCGAAACAGTACTTCGCCTCTGTGCTGGATCTTCCAATCGAAGATTTCACGTTGTGCAACGATTCTTCGACCATGTGGACTAGCCCTGTTTACATGAACGATTATGCTCGTTGGAGTGGTGATATCGAAGGTCTGGTCCAGGCACAAGACGGATGGCATGCCAAGTGCCATGCATTTGATCGCTTTTGGCTTTCTCCAGCCTGCAGGCACAATGTCTCCGAGTGCATTCCCATGCTTTCCCACGAGTATGGTTGGTTAGTGGATGCATTTATGGCATGGTCTACAGCCTATGGGATGCCTGCGGCAGTGGGCATCATGGATGGCAAGTACGAGAGCACCAGTGAGTCGGCTGAGTATTTTTACAGCCTAGCACGAAGCCTCAACGTCTTGTCATTCTGGTTTCGACCAGATACTTCCCAGGTTGCTTTCGATCCTCTGCCAATAATTTTCCCTGTTCACGTTGCCACCGAGTGGGCCGTAGGCAACAAGCGTACTGCTGCAACTGGCTCGTACATTGGCAAGTTGGCGAGCCGGCGCTTGCGTGAACAAGCCTACAACGTCTTAAGTTTTCTGGAGAACCTGAAGCTGGAGTTGACCGAAATGCAGCAATACTTGGGAATGAAGGATGCCACGAAAAGTTGGGAAGACGTGGCTTGCCAGTGGATTACTTCCAACCGCCAACGGTGGGAAAGATGGGTGCCAAAGGACACCACATGCATTCCTGGCTTCGGGCTGATCGATGCGGCTGGGAACGCCGTGACCACCAGGGAGGCAGCCAAAGGCTGTGGCTTGTGCACACCTGGCACGTCATCAAAGGCCATCTTGGATGAGACTGGAAGGACCTACACATGTGACTTGGTTTGGCTATGGACATGAGATATGACCAGCTTCAACAGGATCGTCGAACAGTTCATTCTTGGATTTGCACTGCATTCATTTGGTTTAACAAACGCTTCGATTTTGCATCCCCCTTCTGAGGTGATTTGTGCAGTCCTGGAACCTACCAAGAGGTCTCTGGCGAAACCTTGTGCATCACTTGTCCAGCAGGCAGAGTTGCAGCAGAAGCAGGAGTTTCGCAGTGTGAGGCAGGGAGCCAAGTACAGTATGGTATAGAAAACCAGCAATAGTGATTTCTGAATCGCTAGCAATTACAAATACACCTATCCCAAGCCTTTGTACCGCCTATGGTCAGTAATTAATTAGTAAGTCCACGTAGGAATACCCCACACCAGCGAACCAATGTATTTCGACTGTGTTTGATAGGATAGATGTTGAAGCCATGGGTTCACAGATGTTTACAGGTTCCACGTCTGCGGTCATGCGTATCCCCAACCCCAGGCTTGCACGCCCGGCAGCTATGCCAACTCTTCCGGCCTCGAAAGTTGTCAGCCGTGTGGGAATGGAGATGACCAGTCGACTTGGACCACCAGCCGGCTCACGGAGATTCGCGGCAGCCAGCAATGGATCCAGGTGCGAAGTGTTGGAAAGTTCTGGTCAGTGCGGGCACCTAATGATTTACATGATTTTCTTCGATGATAATGACAACGTGTAACCCCTTTATAAGCCAAGCAGTTTCAATGGAGAACATGATGACCCTCAGGTGGAGGCTGCAGCCTCTGCAGACTTGTGCCACTGCATTCCTGGTTGGTTCCTTCGAAATGGCAGGTGCCATGAGTGTACTGAAGGAGCATCATGTCCAGGATCCAGCCAAGTGGAGGTTTTACCTGGCTATTTCAGTTCTTCCATTGATCCTGGGTCCATTTACAGATGCTACCGAAGCCCCTTGGCATGTCCTGGTGGAGATCCTGGCACTTGTGCAGAGGGTCGCGACAACCGCACTGTGGCTTGTAGTGCATGCATGGTTGGCTTGCATCCCACCGCGGAAGGTTGTGCGCCATGCCAGGGACAGGACTACTTTATGCTGATTGTGGTTTGCATCCTGGTCCTTTTGGCAACAGGTGGAGCACATGCTTTTCTGCTCTTCACAACTGCTCAGAAGGTGCAAGTGGGACTTGTTAAGGTCGGCATTTACATTGGTCAGCTGGCGGTGTGTGTGCAAGTCGTCGTTGTGATGCACAGGATGGATATGGAGTGGCAAGAACCATTCGTTTCGATCTTGCGAGCATTGAGCTTCATTTCAGTCGACGAACTGATGCAGTCGCTCAACGCAGTAAGTTGTGTGACTCGCTTTTCTCCAACAGTGCAATTCTTATTTCAGACCGTGGCAGTTCCTCTAGCGTTCATGACTGGACCAGCCGTTGTCCATTTGCAATATGTTTGCATATGCAAGATGGGAAACCGAAGGGGCAAGCGAACCAAAGCAAAGAAGGAAGGAGCAAGGCTGCACATATTGGCGGAGACCTTTGGCATGCTGTGCATGTTATTCTTCATTGTCCTCTGCACTGCAGTGTTGGAGCCATTTGACTGTGTAACACATCCAAACCTCGCTTCAACTATGACAACGGCCAGTGATGTGCTGTGCAATTTCAGAGACGACCATTGGGGCCTGTCATTGGCAGCCAGTTTCTTGACCCTTCTACCGGTCAGTTTCGTCGCACTTTGTGCATGGATTCTGCTCATGGAGCTTCCCAAGCGTATTCATCGAATGGATGTGAAGTTTATCCGCTCCTGTTCATTCCTGCTTTCGCGTTTTCGTCCCGGGCACCATGCATTTGCAATTTTTCTTCTGGTCAGGAATGCTGTCGTGGCGATGTCGCCCATTCTACCTTCGGTTGCTGCAGGCTGTCTTGCAATATTTACGATGCTTTGCTTGAACTTGTGCTTGTCGGCCGTTTTCCAGCCATGGCTGTTTCCACTTTGCACTTATATGGACATGCTTGCCAATGTTTGCTTTTTGCTCATCCTCTTGCATGGCGCTTTCTATGTTGAAGATGAGATAGGCGCTTCGGGCATGATTGCTTGTTCCGTTGTTTTTGGTGCAACGTTGGCGCTTTTCTTTGGCTTAGCCGCCTATTCTTTGGTAGAATATTGGCTTCGCAAGCAGCGCAAGACTTACCAGTTTTTCTTGACTCATCACAAATCCACCGCTGGCAGTGTTGCTCGGCTGGTGAAGTTGGAACTCCAGCAGCATGGTTGCTCTGTATTCCTGGACAGTGATGACTTGTCATCTCTGGTGCATCTTTTCGGCGTGATCAGCCAAAGCATCGAGAACTTGATCGTCATAGGCTCAGCCGACATTTGGACTCGCAAATGGTGCGTAGGTGAAGTGGTCACTGCCAAATTGCATGATGTGACCATGGTGGTGCTTGCTTTACCCGGATTTCATTTCCCGGATGCCGCTTTCATTGCAGCGCTCGATACGGTTCTTGGGGACCTGAACGAGTTGGTCACCTATGGACTTTCCAAATCCGACATCAAAGACACCTTGACGAGGTTAAGAGATCAGAAAACCATCGCTCTGCCAGAGCGCTTTCAGGTCTCTGACCTTGCATGCCTTGCTGAGATGATGCAGCAGGTGAACCCTGCAAGAACAGGGAAAGACGCAGTGAACTTGATTCACTCATTCGCAGATGGTCTTGGTGCTGTCACCTCTTGCTTGGTCTTGGCTAACCATGATGATATGGAGGCCTTAGCAACCGCACATGTGTTGAGGATCTGGATGTTCCCACACCTGTTGCAGAGACGCATCAATGGACCTTTTGTCATCTCTTCAGACGACAGGATTATGGAGCTTGGGATAGAACATGCAAAATTGGTGATCGTCGTCTGCACCAAGGACTGCTTGGAAGCCCCAGGCATGGTCCAATGGATGATTCAATGTTACCATTTCGCATCACATTGTCGCATGCTCCCAATCATTGCAGATGAAGATTTTCGCGTTCCGGGCACGGTCGCCGATTTCCGTGCGCTGGCTCGAAGTCCAAACGTGTTGACCCAAGACGAAAGCCTGCCCGCTTACCTTGCTGTGGTAAGAGTCCTTTTCACTCAAATTGCTTTCCGATTCTCAGCTCGTTATTCAAATGAAGCGACTTTGAAATCCAAAGCAGGTCGATTCGCTGAGAGGCTGTTGGATTTGGAGAACCTTGCAACGCTTTTACACGTGGCGCCGCTCTTTGACCTCTCAGAAGTCACGACCTGTGTGCATGAATGCACCAATGAAGCCGAACGGAACGAAGTTGAACAGAGAGATGCGGATCGATTTGATGAAGACAATGAAGGCATGCAAGAGGTGGTCTTTTGATGTTTGTATTGCTGAATCATATGCCTCCATGACGGTTGATGACCTTCATGTCAGGCTCGCCTTCACTGCCAGCGTGCTGTTCGAAATTTACTTGGAGGAAATGGCGGCGTACTGCCTAGCCGGCAGGGAAAACAGCCGATATTTGTCGCTTTTCGTTCCTTCAGCTCACAGTGCTTCTGTATCACTCCCTGTCCCAAAAACACGAGCTGTGTCCTCATCCTGTCCCAGCAAGCAAGCCTCCGTAGCCCAGCTGCTTGTAGTACTTATGCTGTCTTCATCATGTTGCACTTTGTTTAGTGTTGGCCCATCCGCTAAACATTAGTCATGTCCTTGAAGAGTGTGCGGCCCAGTGGCCCTCCTTTCTGGCTCGACTCGTTAGTGCTACGTTGTTATTTTCGTACTCGTATCGGCACTGCGTTACTGCGTTTCACATGTCATTCGTACTAGTTTTAGCAGCAGTCGCTAGCAATAGTACATAGTTCTGGTCGCAATAGATAGACTTTTGTTACATATACAGTGCTAGTTTTGACATGAACTTGCGGGTTTCAGGCGGTTTTCGATGGGTCTAGGGGTTGTATCGGGAGGGGGTAGAAGGGGCTTATAGGATGGGGAGTATTTGGGCGATTGGGTCGTGGGGGCTTAGCAGGGTTTCAGCAGAAGAAGTTTGGATTTATGGGGGCTCCTGGGGTGGGGGTTAAGGGAAAAGTAGCAAAGTGAGCAAAGCCTGTGTCAACCAAACCTCTACACTCCTCTTGCACGAAGAACACTCACAGCAACAACACCAGATCAACCGGGAGTTGTCTGCAGAGCTTCGCACATGTACTTGCAGTTTTTGATGGGTGCAGCTTAAGCTTGCAGCTCGAACGTCTGTCCCGCACCGTAGCCGCAGGCTCGTTGTTCCTGTCAAGCCTGCCTGTACAGAGGGCTTACATGGGAGCCCAGCTTGGCAAACAGGTCTGATTGTAGACACAGCATCAAATGTGGACCAAGCACATTGGGCCAAGAGCTAATGGGCTTGACACGAACCCAGGGACACAACACTACACTTGTCTTGCATGTTTTTTCCCGGATCTTCCCGAAAGGCCCTTAAGGACGGGAAGTTGAGGGTGTAGACTGAAGGCGTCTTGAATGAATGGGTGTGGCTGGTCCGGAGCCATTACTGGTTTTGGCTTACTACGACTTTTTCAAGAGTTTCACCGTCCCTCCCGGCATGGACCATGTGGAGGATGCGTCAGACGCATGCCTCTTTCTTCGCTTAGGCGGCCGTCCGAACCTGGAGAGGATCGTTTATGAGCTTTACGACCCTGGGCTGTAAGTTGACGGAGTTTGGACCGGTGATACTTCTCCTTGCTAGCATCTTCTTATCTTCAATCAATCCCCTTTGATAGTCGGTTGGGCGTCCTTGCAGGGTTGGAAAATCCGCAGGCCTAGCCCGAAAAGACCTTCCTGACAACTACGAAGCCAGACTGAGGACTTGATGCGGTTTGACAGCCTTCTTGGACCACAGTTTGAGAGGTGCGCAACGTCGCTAAAGTCTGTGTTTATTTTTGGTCGGGGTTCAGGGTTTAGGAATACTGCAGTACTCCAGGGATTGCACCTTTTCCACGGCCACTGTTGCAACTGAGCACGCTTACTATGCAGACTTGGTGAGATCATCCCTAAGTAATGTTGAAGCGCCCCAGGTTTGCCAGGACGGACGCCACTTTCATGCGCCTGAAGATTCGCACGGTGGACTTTCTCGAATGGCTCTTAGGAGGCCCTTATGTCTACGACGGCCCAGACTTGTTTGTAGCCCATGCTTCGATGCATATTGACTCTTGGGTGGTCGTTTGGAGCCAGCAGTTGGGGTTAAGAGTATCAAATAAGCTTACGCTTCAGTGGAGGGGGGCTTGTCATCCGAAGTTGGACCATTGAGGACAATCTCTCCTACACTCAGATGATGAAGCTCTACCAGCAAGTCCTAGTCGGAATCGACGACATCGATGAGCTCAGCAAGCAAGAGCTCTTGCAGGTCCTTGAGGCACAGCGCGGACCGGTGGTAGATCCTTACAAAGAGTTCGAGACTAGGTTCGGGAATTTAGTGTAAGTTACCATAATCCACATTTCGGTGTACTGTATGCTTTCTTTGTAATGGCAACCGTGATGGTAACTTAAAGCACAATTCTGAAATTATTGCAAAGCCCCTATCATGCCTCATACTGACTCATACTTTATGGCAGCTTGAGTTAACTTTGCTTGCACCGCAGAACCCAGGAAAGAGAGCATGAGGAGCGCTGGCAGAGGCTGAAGGGGGAGCGGGAGATCCGCGAGAAGAAGTTTGGGAAGAAGCGTTTTGGTTACGAACTCGTTCATGGGAAATTTTATGCATCTGCTCACGATACGAAGTGGCGACAGAATTGCTTTAACATAGTTTGCTTGTGTTATCATGTGTGATGCGCCTGAGACTGAGGAAGTTCAAGTCCTTTGAGACCCGGATCTTGGAGCAGGAGCGCGCCAAGGGAAACCCACCCGCC
The DNA here is from genome assembly GCA_905221635.1 of Symbiodinium sp. CCMP2456. Taxonomy (NCBI): domain Eukaryota; class Dinophyceae; order Suessiales; family Symbiodiniaceae; genus Symbiodinium; species Symbiodinium sp. CCMP2456. The sequence continues at coordinate 28,802 of CAJNDV010019902.1, read as the reverse complement.
CAGGACTTCCTGGAAGTTATGGCGCGTACGGCTGGAGTGTCAGACGTGTCGCTGCACCGTCCCGCATCCGTGCGCCAGGTGGCTGTCTGGGGTTAGGATTGTTTGGGGTTTCGTGTCTCTTGGCAACGCTCGAAATTATGCCATCAGCCCCTGTATTTGTGATGCACGCTTCGAGAATCAGTCGCATATACAAGCTTCGCTCAAGCAGTGTATGCACAAGCTGGCATGCTCGTCAGGTGGCGTCCCCGCCTGTGGCATCAGTTGAGGTCCCAAGACGGACCAAGCACAAGAAGAAGACGAGCCCACATAGCGCCGAGACCTGTGCAACGGTGGATTTCACCCCGTGCGCAGACGGGGTGCCGATGCCACCTCCGCTACAGCAACCCGTTGTCCTACTTTGTGGGTAGCCTCAAAGGAGCCCAGAAAGGATGGATCCCATGCGACGCCTGAGCAAAAGTCGCCATGAGTGTATCGCTAATTACGAAGTGCTGCGAAATGGGCATAGTGACACAGCAGTGGAGAAGGGGGTGTCAATGCCTTCAGGGGTTTAGGGGTTTTGCATGAGGCCCCGGACCAGGTTCGCACCTCACCTCCCGAAGAAGACCGCAGGGAACATGATGTCGTAAAATACTTGTGTCGCTCCAGTAACTTTGATTTTTTGCACTCTTCCTTGCATATAAGTTCCGCAGTTGAAACCACCTCCGACAGGCAGTCCAAGTCTACATGTGGCAGAGTCCGCACCACAAAGCCCAACAAATAAAACCCTTCCCCAGCCGAGGTCAAGCAGCTGTCACATCGCTTCTCCGAGCTCCTTCCACGCCTGGGAGCGCTTCCCGCGTCAGCGAGCCCGGCTTCGGGGCTGGCTGATCACTGTCTACTTCCGAGCATTTGGAGTTCAGAGTCTGACAACCTGAGTAAAAGGGGAGCGAAAAGGGATCTTTCCCCTTGACCCAAGTCCGGAATCCGAAACCCTGCACCCTAATTCGTTCTCGGTGGCGTGCCTGCGTCCGTGCTCCTCAGGCGACGACTGCTGCAGTTGACTGTAGCGGCCTCAGTGCCCAAGCGACACGTCTTCAAAGGCCTCGAAGAAGCATTTCTCATCATTGAGGAGTTCGGATTGATCAGTCCTGCACTCTTTGCAAACTGGTTGTGGCAGAACCTCTCTACCAAAACCCCCCAAAGTAGGTAAAATAATGGCCCAAAACCCATAAAAGGCCATTATTCTACATACTTTTGGGGTCCAGTATAGATCCTGGCACGGCCCCAAGAGTCCCACAGCAGTCGGATCCTTGTCCCACAAGCGCATTTCTGCACTTGAAAGCTAAGCACAGGCAACTCCTGAACCGAACGCCAGTCTCGCCCTTGAGGTTCAGCCGCCGCCTGGCGACCGTTTGGAAGATGCAGTGGGGCACCTCAGATTTCACCGTCGTTTGCCCCGGCGTCCCCTGCAGTTGCACGTGTAGTTCGGTTGATCCAGTTCATTCGGAGTTGTCAGCCATGCGCCTGCCGTTTGTTGTCCATGCAAACGTTCACGACAGTTGATGCGGTCGCCGCAGACGGTATCACTGCATGCTTTGAGACATGTTTCACTGTGCCAGATATTCAGACTGCCAGGTCCTGAGTACCACAAGTTCTAAGGAGCCCCCAGAAGTCGTGGAGCCAGGACTGCCACGTAAAAAGGCAGTACCACCAACCTGACTATTCGGCCCATGAGATGCCCCGGACAGACTTGCAGCAAGCCTGGGCACCCATGGTTTGGCTGGTTTCTTGCTGGGAAGTAGGTTGTGAAGCCGATGTTTATCGTAATTACACTACATGGCCTGGTGTATGGCCCCCTGGGCTCACGTGGACAACTGCAGCGTCTCAACTGCTGGGCCCATTATGTTTCTCTGGAATTGCTGTTTCAAAGGTGTGCACTCTCGTGGAGCTCGGTGCTTTGACCTCGAGACGGGTGAGCAGCTCAGAGGGGGAATACAGGAAAACCGACAAGCAGTGCGGGAGGGAGGGAGGGAGGGAGGGAGGGAGAGACAGAGGGTAAGAAGCAAGTGAGTTCGTAAGACTTAACGGGGGACCACTCTCGGTGCTGTTGCATCCGCAAAGGGCAAGCTCCATCAACCCAGACCCTGATCAGCCAGGATGAGCAGGCACGGATCACAATCCTTGGCCGCATGGCCATCGTGCTGCCTCTGGCCTGGCTCTTAGCTCCATCTAGGCTTGGGGTTGATGGGTTAAGTACAGATTGGGGCTTTTCATTCTGTTCTGAAGCAGGGTCGTGAATCTTAGGCTCAGGGCTGAGATCGGCGTAGGGTTATGTTCTACTTTATGGTTAACGGTTATGCTTGAGGGCGGACTGTCAGCAATATGTTAATATACACTCTAAATGTTGCGCGACCCGGGCAGGCTCCAGTTTCGGTTATGTTTGTGTCTTTTGAAAGGACTGGGGGTTCCAAGGTGTGAGATTTTCGATGAAACGGTTGAGGTTCTTCGTGAGGAGATGCCGGCCCGTGGTGGCAAATCTGCGTACCTTGATGGTCGTGCGCAAGCTTTTGCAACTGTGTGTGCTTTTTACCGGGCGAAGAGGCAAGCCTGCTGCAAAATCCAAAGGGTCTAAGTACTAGTATGGTAGATACTTTGGGGCCCAAAATACCTACTATATGGGTACTTAGACCCTTTGGGAAAGGTTTTGTCTGTTGCGAAGTGGAGCCTGCGGGCTCCCGAATCCCAGGATTCGGAGCCCCAGATTCAGCGAGATATGAAGAAAGTTAAGGCCCGACGATGGGGTCCCCGTAAGGTACGTTTGCCAGGAAGGAAGATTTCCTGGACTTCGATTCGCTGAAACGAGGTCGCCATTCTAACCCATTCTGGCAGTAGGGATGCTATGATGCTGGAGGCTCCTGAACCGAACAGTTAGAGAAGCTTTGAGAGTTCGAGAGCCTCCGGGCTTACGGGTCTCAGAAAGAGTGGCGCGAAGCGAGGACCAAGTAGGTCGAAACGCATATCCGGTTCCCCTTCTGCAACTAGGGAAACCCTGATGTGAACTGGAACTCGAAGCCCTGTCTGTCCGACTTTCTTTCTCTTGAGCGTGGATGCAAGGACCTGCGTCTTTGCCGTCTGGTCCTTTTCGGTGCACTGTTCGGCTGTGCAGCGGACGCAGTCGTGATGGAGCGGAACTCGGCCGAGGGTTCCCGCTTGCCTATTTGAAACACGTGGAGTTCAGGGATTTCGGCTCCGTTGTCGGGTTTTGTGCGGTTTTGTTTTTTGCCCTGTTTGCAGTGACCGGCACTTGCCGGACGTCTGAGCGCCCATGCTGTGTGACTAGTGACCTTGCCTGCTGTGCCTAGTCGCGAGTGATGAATAGGCTTTATTAAGGTGCGGGTCTGTCGTTTTTGCCCAACACCAGTCTAGCACCAACCCCAACTAAGGGCCTGCAACCATGATGCGAAAGCCATCCACCGACGTGCCGGACCCACATGGAAAGCCTGTAACCCCAAAACAGATCTGACTCTGGCCCTCGAAGCTAAATCCAAAGCCGCAAACCCCAAGGGGCTAACTAGGTGGGAGGCAACAGAACTGAGGTCATTCTTAAGTACCCAAACCCACACCATAGCCTTCACCTCCAACTGACTTCGCACCAAGAACCTCCCCTGGCATATCCGAGTGCTTGCGCCCAGCCGCAAACATCGAATGCTAGTCCCGCGACGTGTTTCCCAGGCGGCCGCCCTCAGTGGACAGGACCCTTTCTCCTCGCCCATGCACATGGTCATTAAGGCGGAGAGGGGGGAGAAGGGGGAATGCAAGATTTGAGAGGGCAGGGTTCAAAGCTTCAAGGGCTCATCGTCCAGATAGTCCTGTTTCGGGATGGTCAGCATGGCGCGGGGGGGAGGGTTCCGGGCTGGGGTGTGGTGCTCAAGGAGCCTGCTTCAGGGGGAGCCCAGATGGAAATGTTTTGTGTTTTTTTGTGGTGTTCAGGATGTAAAAGAGGGATAGAGAGAAAAAAGGGCCTGAGCTTCAAGGGTCGATGCTCTGCAGATCACATACCCAGGCGAACTCCAAAGTCTTGTTGCCTCCAAAGGTATGTGTATGTGACTCTCTCTCTCTCTCTATATATATATACACATGCATATATATATATATATATATATATATTATATATATATATATACCAGACAAACCCGTTGAACAATCAAACTGGCATAGCTTGAAAGTTGGCATGCCCAACACCTTTCAGCCAGCACCCTAGCCTTAAACAGGACCACCTGAAGTATGCTCGCGCACTCGCGAAATCCTTCGAGTCGCGGTGGCACTTCGATGGGGGTGCCCTTAGCGAGCCAGAAGCCCCAGCAGGCTTTGATCGCACTTTCGGCTTTTTGGTGGATGGTGTGCTTATTACTGGTACGATGGTGAAGGTTGCTTGTGCCATCTTTATGATCAATAGGTTTCAGCAATGTGGCTCATCTACCCCAATTATAATTGTAGTTTGTAGTTTGTAGACGGATGACAGCTGCCCTGCCGGCCGTGCCGCGTCCGAGCTCCCCTTGCAGTGTACTACTGGGTGCCTGACCTCCAAACTTTGTCTAATCACATCGTCACTTGTAGTGCCTGGAACTTCATGCGACGAGCTGAAGGTTAGAGGTCTATATGTTCCACACGACTTTTCGGAACCTCTGCTTGCTGGCACGGTTCAGTCCCTGTTCGAACTTCCAAACCAAACTGAAAATGAAAGTGTGAGATAGGTGTGCCAGACGGATTTGGGGGCTTGGTCTGGGAAATTAGGGCGATGGGGTGAAGGCTCCTGGACTTGAAACCGAGACCTGAATCACTTCGCTTCCGTTTCTCGTGCTGGCATGCAGGTCCCACAACTCAGCCCATTGTATGCTAAGCATTTCTTGCCTCTCTGTGATGACAAGGCCCATCATGCTCCGGAACTTGTTCAAGGCATGGCTGAAAGGTTCGCAGCTCAGACCACGGGGCTTTCTTCACAGGCCTAAAGTCCAGGCTCAGACACGGTACGGGTACTGGTTTGCAGATGGATGCCTGATTATGGTAGGGAGGGTCTGGCCTTCATTGCTCCGTGCTGTACTGTACTCGTACTTAAGCCAAGCTGCTGGAAGATCGTTGGGGACCAATTGGGCTTCCGCAAATAGGGCACAAAGCTCAGGTCTAAGGTTTGCTCGTTGGACGGGTTGGCATTGTCATTGTTGTTGTTGTTGTTGTTGTTGTTGTTGTTGTTGCTGCTGCAACACTGCTTCTACCCGTCCAGTGAAACCGCAGCTGCTGGTGGTGGTCCTGACACGAAGGAGGATGGTGGTGATGGTGACAACGTCACCATTATCATGTGTTTGTTTCGTGTGTCCCTGCGTGCATCCAAGTTTGGCGATGCCGCCCCGCATGTTTTCACAGATCTCGTGTAGTGGGGCAGTGCTTGCCAACCCACCTTCAACCGCATTTGGCTTCTCTGTGGCAGGCAGGCTTGCTTTTTCGAGGTTGTCAGTTGGGACCTTGCTGTTGTTGCGAAGCTTGGGGTTTGAGAGGTCCTCTTGGATGTCGATGGTACGGCCCACAAGACCTGGCCGCCAGGGTTGCAATCCCGCCCTGCTCTGCAAACCCCCTTCTCATCTTGCAAGCACATTCCCCAAAGCCCTCAAGCAGCCTTAACTCCAAAGCTCTAAATGGTCAAGGCTACATTTTAGTCAGCCTTCTCCTTGCATCGAGGCCTTTCGCAGGAAGGTGAGGGCACGCTCGGCTCCCGTCTTCGAGTGCAGCTGGGTCCGGGTCCTAAGTACCTTGTTTTCGGGGATGCCTCGAAAGTTACGGATTAAACTCGAAACCCGAGGCCTAAACCCAAACGCCCGAAACCCTAATTCCATTGTTAGCGGCTTGCTTGGGGTGTAGTTTGCACGAATATGTGGGAGAATGTAGGCGTCGCAGGAGAGGCAAGGGGAGGATTTGGGCTTTGGAGTCGCAGCGTCGGATCACCGACGAGGGCGACTTAAGGACTTAGAGCTCACTAGATAACAATACTAACAGTATTAAGAAGCAGAAGCAGTGTAACAAGTTTAATAGTTGAAACTCATGCATGCATGCATACATACATACATATCATACATACATACATATATACATACATACAGACATATATACATACCCACCCACCCCACCCGCCCCCACCCAGCGAGCGAGCCAGCGAGCGAGCGAGCGACCTACCTACCTAACCTACCTACCTACCTACCTACCTACCTACCTACCTACCTACCTACCTACCTACCTACCAACCTACCTATGTGCACATACGTCCTTGCATGTACATCAGACGTACGTACATGCATGTTTACAGCAGTGTAAAGGCCTTGACCCAAGTTCACGGCTGGTCTACAAGTTCGGAGTTCTTCATGGGACAAGATCACCAGTGCTTGTAGTTCTTGAGGGTGGGGGGGGCCCATCACATTTGGCATTCCCCAAGGCATTGCGGTGACTCAGCGCTCTACTTTTTTTTGCTGCCATCAAGTGACGTTCGACGGTGACTTATGGCTCGTTCAAGCCAGTAAAAACAACGCCGTGCACAATGTCTCCAAGGCCCATGACTCCGTCCAACATGGCTTTTTTCTGGGGTCAGCATCATCTTGCGAGGATCCATTTGGAGCCTAAACTGCTCCCGGGATCGGTAAGGTGTGACTTGGCAAGCTCGTCGCGGTCTCCGGCAGCCATTCGGATTTTGCAAGGTAGAATTCTGGTCTTAGATGTAGCAGGCACTGTCAAGAGATGCCAAAGTGGCCATCTATTAAGCCAGGCATCCTTGACTTTACGGCCGCAGCAAAGTTACTTCCTTGCCACCAGCATCCGGCACACTATAGGGGCCTTAATAATTAGAATAGGGTTTGGGGGTATATCATACTATAATAATAATAATAGTAAGGAACCCCCCAAACCCTAGTCGAATTTTTAAAACCCCTACATTACTAAACTTTGCTGTCGCGAGGTGCCAGTCAGCGCAGCATGCTCCTGAAGCTGCTCGGATGCAAGGATGGTACTTTAGAGGACGCTAACAGCGAGGCTACCTTCACATGGCAGGAGCTTAGGATTCAGGGCTTGGGCATAAACATGTATGACATGAGGCCTGACAACCTTTGTCCCTGGGTGCCGTAGACGAATTTCTAGCTCTTGTTTCTCGCGAGGATGAACTGCTTGCGTTGGTCCGAGGCACTCGCAAGAGTTTGCCAAGGACCACGCCGTCATGCCGAAAAGGCTGCTGATTTTCTGGTTCAGGTTAGAACATTTGGAGTCATGCAGGTTGGCCTGTCAGGGACTTCATGTCGATTTCTTCCGTACCCTAGTCGATACAGGACGCTGTGTCTGGCTACGTTCAAGGTTTCACCCTAAACAATAGACCCTTTTCTGAAACAAGGCTTTAATCCTAAACATACTAGTGGTCTAAAATAAACCCTACAAGCCGTTCGCCTTCAACAAGTATCAAGGTCCCAGGCTTGTGGAACTCCTTTGCTCCGGAGGCTAACTCATCTGGCGCTCACCGTGGTCGAGATAGCTCAGAGGCCGCTCCTACCGCTGAACGACGAGCTTTTGGGGTTTTGGGTACACTCTGAGGCCGAGACCCGCGAACTCCAATAATGACATAGACATATACAAAAGAGATAGTCGCCTATAAAACGATGATAAATATATATATATATACATACATATACACACATATATACATGTATATATATATATATAGTATATATATATATATATATATATATTAAATTACAATAGAGTATACCGGGGTATAACATACTGTGATTGATTACAATCCACGATATGCTATGCGAAACTATGTATGCCAGGACGCTGGAGTTTCTCGCCCCGCCGGAGCCCAAGCAGGGACAATCGTGTGGTGTGTGTGGTTAGGCATGTCCAGGGCGTACTTGCAGATTAGGAAAGATAACCAATATCTTAAAGCATGGATGACCGTCAAGAAATGACTGAAACTCTCTCCTACGTTCGCCAAGGAACACACCGGAGCCAACGGACGGGCATCTGCCAAGCTCCAGCCTCAAGACGCTGCATCGCTCGCAAACGGATGCTTCGCCTACAGAGCCCGCCGTCGTGCTATGGCCAACATCCTACATCATGCATGGTGGAGGGCGTCTCATTATTCCGGTAGTTTAAATGCTGAGGCTGATGCAGGGTTCTGTCCATCAGCGTCATGTTGTTGCAAAAAAATATTCGGTGTGCTGCTTTTTGGTTTTCGATTAAGCCCTATACCTGTAAGAGCGTCACAGAACCTTTGCGGAGATAGGGAGGCTGCGAGTTTTGCTAATTGCCATACTTAAAGGATCATGGGACTTAGTAAGTAGGGTTATAATTAGGGTAACTATATACTTGTAACCCCCTATTAAGGGACTTATACCCTTATTTACTAAGTCCCATGATCCTCCAAGTAGGGCTGTAAAGAAGCTGGAGCTGTCCTTCATTTTCTACTAGACCCTAAACCCTAAACCCTAAACCCCTAAACCCCTAAACCCCTAAACCCTAAACCCTAAAAAGGGAGGTGCATGTCCCACAGTGGCATTCCGGGAGGCCCCTTGGTCTTCTAAAACATACCCGAGCCCCTAAACCTTAAAGCCCTACTTGGAGGTTCATGGGTATAGGGTTTAGGGTTTAGGGTTTAGGGTTTAGGTACTTATAACCCATATTCATAACCCCACTTATAACTACCCCTAAACCCTAAACCCTTAACCCTATAGAGCCCTATAGAGGAACCTTATAACCCCACTTATAACTACCCATGAACCTCCAAGTGCATGATAGCCTAACCCCCCAGGTACCTACTATATATGGCCCTAGGGGCTCTAGTACCCTATATAGTAGGTACCTGGGGGGTTAGGGGAAACTACCGGAACCCTAAACCCTAAACCCCTAAACCCTATATATGGTACCATATAGTAGGTACCTGGAGGGTTATTGTGGGAGAGAAGCCTTTAAAGGAACCCTTAAAGGAACCTTATAACCCCACTTATATCACCTATAACTACCCATGAACCTCCAAGTGCATGATAGCCCCAAAGCTCTCTCAGGCCCTTCGCGTCGGCGCTTGGAAGCCCTTCTCGCTGCCCTCGGAGTGCAGCCCCCTCTTCTGGCACCTTGGCACCTTAAACGGTTTAGAGGTTTAGGGTTTAGGGTTTAGGGCAGCCCCCTCTTCTGGCACCTTGGCACCTTAAAGGGTTTGAGGTTTTGATTCCGTTAACATGTAGGGGTCGAAACAACTAGAAAGCGTGCCCCCTATAGTCCCCATAGTCTTATAGTATATTATGTCCTTATACATGTACAGTTCTTAAGGCCTCTAAAAGTCCGCATTTTGGGTGGGGCTTCAGACTTCAGGGTTGCAACTGTGAGGGCCCCATTCATGGGTTGTAGCGGGGGCTTCTCAAGGTCTTAGTATTTTTTGGATGGTTTGCGGTCATGTGGTTCACGAGGTGGTGGCGCATATATCTTGGGCCCAAAAAGCCATTGGAGCCGGCCTGAAGAAGCTCAGTTTAGAAGGCTTTATATGCTTCAGGCTACAGCAATTACGATTTGCGAGGCTTGCGCTGGTTGGTTGGCTTGGTGCTTACATCTTGTTAACTCTGAGACGGAGCAGAGGCTAGATACAAGATGAGGGAGGCTTGGAAGCTGCGCAGCTTCATGGTTCTGTGTGTGATGTTTCTCGGTGTAGAAGAAGTTGCATTCTCAGGCCAGCCTTCAACTTCCGAACCACCTAGAGCTACCTGCGTGCTGCACTGGCTGCAGGACCCCCAAAACCAGATGCCCCAGGCCTCAACACGATCTATCAGTGTAAGCAACCAGCTGACCTAGAGCAAAAGCCCAAAGTTCCGGCACCATCATCATCGAGGCCCCGGAAGGAACTGTAAATATGACCATAAAACCTGTTTCCCTTGCTTGCCGGCGCCTTCAATCCGGATCTCTCTATCCCAAAACCTTACGAATACACGTCCTGAAGCTGTTGACTCCTACATAGGTGAAAGATGCCAACGCTGCCGCAGAGCCGCAGGCCTCCGCAGCAAACAGTGGAAGAATATCCCAATCCCCAAAGCCCTACACTTGGCCCAAAACTTCGACGCATGCGGGAATGAGGCTCATGATGTAACTTTGAGCAGAGTGCGGCGACCACGAATTCAGTACACCTTTCATAAAACTTTGATATGTTACTAGATTCACTAGATGCTGATTTTCGTGTCGCTGAAACATGTCGTCATGGCGTTTAGGTGGAGGGTGTCGAGGACAAGAAACGACTACAGTACTGCTACTCTTACTCCTACTCCCACCACCGCCACCGCCATCCCCACCACCCGTACCACCCCCACCACCCCCACCACCCCCATCACCCCCACCACCACCACCACCACCACCATCACCACCATCACCACCAGCACCAACAACAAGCAACGGCAACGACAACAACAACATCTATACCAGGACAAGGGCTGCCTCGGTCATCATTATTGCTTTACCGCATGCTCTTGTCGCTATGCCGCTATGCGCCAGAGAATGCCTGCCTGCGGCGACCTCAACTCATCCCGCGGCATTTCTTTGTTGCTCAAGAATTCCGCCCCCCCCCCCCCCCCCCCCCGAAACCCTAAACGCTAAACCGCCTTCCCCCTAAAAGCCCTCAAG
>CAJNDV010019902.1:4190-18034 GCA_905221635.1 Symbiodinium sp. CCMP2456 | reverse complement strand
ACGACTGAACTCGTGTGTCGCGTATGTTCGATCCTTTAGTAGCCACGAGTGCTGCTGGAGGGTTTACGCACTGTCTTGTGGAGTTTCCCGGCTGCTTGCAAGAGTCCTGGATGCAAAAGGGGCTCCATAAGGGTTTAGGCTTTAGGGCTTAGGGGTTTTAAGGTTTAGGGTTTCATAAGATTTGTTGTGGGGTTTTTGGTAATTAATTAGAGTAGGGCCTACAAGGGTTAGATGGTAATTCAGGGGCCTTAGTAGCAGTTTTTGTTCTGGGCATGGGCAACAACCCAGAGACAACCCCAGAGCGCCGAAGGGTCCAAGAGTTGCAGAAGCCCTTGCGCCGGCTGGCCGCGGGAAACTTTGAGGTGCAGCCGTTGAAGTTGCAAGCAGACAATCCCTAAACTCTAAATCTTAACCCCTATCAACCCTAAACCCTTAAACCCTATAAACCCTATAAACCCTATGAACCCTATGAACCCTATGAACCCTAAACCCCTAAACCTTGTGGACTTGGGGACCCAAAGCTTGGAGGCCGGGCCTCGTTTGTTGATAACCTTCCAAGCTCAAGAAGCCGAAAACCCGAAGAGCGCGGCGCACTCAAAGCTAAGGCCCCACTAGCAAACTGAACTGCACCGTTCCTAGAATGCCAATGCTGTCCTAGACACCTGAAGGCCCCCTAGAGTAATATAGGGGCCTTTCATAAGTATACTATAATGGACCCCCAAAAGCCTACTCAACTCTAATAATATTAATTCTGATGATGATGATGATGATTATTATTATTAAGGCCCCACTTAGTAGAATCCTGGGGCTTCAGCTCGGTTGTGACTTGCGTTTTTCCCCTCTGTTTTTCGATCGGAGTCCCCAGTACTAGCCGCCCTGTTTGGGGGCCAGGTGGTGGTGAAGTCAGCCTTAACCGGCGAAGTCTTGTCCGTGGAAGCCGTGGACTGTCAGGGCACCCAGTTCAGGTTTAGTGCGGCTGTCGAGAGCTGAACTGAAGTGCATGATTCAGAGCTCTGGGAGCATGGCTCAAGTCGCCCGAAAACTTTTGCAACATCCAACCGCCCATTTCGAGTTTAGCATGGTTTAGCAGGCTTCTGCATAGGTCCCTGACCGTTTTGCTTCGAGCCTTTGATGCCCCCAAGGCATTACCACCGCCCTCGAGCTTAGCCTGGTGATCCAGGCCCTGTTCCGGACCTTCGAAAAATTCCGGTAGTTGCACCCTAACCCCCCAGTTACCTACTATATAGGGTACTAGAGCCCCTAAGGCCTTATATAGTAGGTACCTGGAGGGCATAGAGCCTTTTTCGTAGCGCTTGTTCAGCTGACGAAGTGTCGAGGACAATATGCCCGCATGAGCCATACAACATCCTAAACAGACCCCTCACCGCCCCCAAACCCAAAGCCTGGTTAAGTTTGGCGGGGGGCTTTTTGAACACGCAGACCACCAGGCGCTAAATGTAGGGAGTGGCTTTAATAACTAGAATCGGGTTTTGGTTGTTCCTTATTATAATCATAGTATAATGGGCCCCAAAACCTTATTATAATTATTATGGCCCCGGTATTACTAAGACTGCCAGCCCCAAGAGGCTCAACACCGCTTGGCTTGCCGACCGACGCTCCTGCTGGACGATGAGGTCATGAATCCTCTCCATCGGCTGGAGCAGGCAGGGTGTTCCATCATCAGTGATGTCAGGAGAGACCCGGGTTGCTCTAGCTAAAATGCCGAATCGAGCCTTCTTTTGCAAACAGGGGCAGTTTTATGAAAAGTCGGCGCTCTGCTCTCCGAGGTTGGAGTTCAATCCGGCAGCCAGCTTTCAGCCGTGATCACAGAGCCTGCGGCATTCTGCGTCGCAGGTCTGCCGGAGGTTGGGCTAGGAGAGCACAAAGCCCTGTGCAAGGACTTGAGCCTACACGAGTGAAAGCAGTGCTTTTACTTCGCCGTGATCAAAGACTAGGGCCTAGGGGGGACGAGTGCTGATGAAGTACTTGTAATTATCAGCTGATGACTGACGTCGCGAACGATCTCAAGACCATGTTAAGGGTGCCCTGCAAATCAGCAAGGAACCACTTGCTGCGCTACTACATCCACACCACTCCTCCTGTTGCCCCATACCTTCCATGCCTGCCGAGTGGTCGTACACAAAGCTTCATCATTGTGACCTTGAGTGAGCCTTGAATTTGCTTGATAGGTCTGATGCAGGTCCTCTCAGGGTCTGCAGAGTAGAACTGGAGACCTTTAAGCCCACAGCCCAACCCCAAGGACTCCAACGAGGTTCAGCATGTGGTTCGGAATCTCCACGGCAAAGTGGCAACCCTGAGCGGGACCACTAATGCTCTCATGGCCTTTGAACTTGGAGAAACAGAGAGGCTTTTGCAGGAAGGTGTTCATGAAGCTGCGATTCTCCGGGCCATCACAGAAGAAGCTCAGGTCTGGAGACAGGCCGCACAGAGTAGGCCGTGCTGACCCATGGGCTGATATTCCTGAACTCCTAGGTCTCGGATGTCGAGAATGGTGTCATGGCGAAGACGATTCGAAGACCACTTCCAGCTGCTTCGGATCAATGGGCTACTGGATCCTCTCGGCATTGAGCGACGAGTATCGCGGTGTCTTCTCGGTTGTCCTGACTGCATGCTACTTGGAGGAGAGCAGCCGGGGCTTTGAGCTCAGTGAGCTCTGGTGTTGTTTACCTGCCGGTCCCCTCATCAAGAGGACGACATGAGGCCTGAGGTCTCTCTAATCTACCTATCCCTTCTCGTCGCGAAGCCTTGCCTTCACGCCGAAGATGTGCGACGGCGACGGCTCTCTCGAGCAAGTTTTACCGGTCTTCGATCGGGCTCATCATTTCGTGCCAAGTTAAGCACGATCACGAGAAAGAACGCAGCCAGAGCTTGATGTCTGAAATACTCCATAGGGTCTACAAAGGGCAAAAGGTACTTCCACAGAGTTGGCTACATTTGATGACCACAGTATACAGCAACATCGCAACATGAACTTACGTACTAAAGGTTACAAGTTGCAAGCCTAGAAGCCCATTTGCCGATGCGGTTTATTGACATGTTGTCTCTGGCCCTTGAAGTAGCCCCCCATGGTAGCTGAAGCAAAAGTAAACGCTTACCATGGGAAAGTGGGCGGCTACTCCGAGTCCTACTTGGAGGTTCATGGGTAGTTACTTGGAGGGTCGGGGGACTTAGTAAATCGTTATTTTATAGACTTGTAAGTACTATAACCCCAATTAGGGTCCCTTTTGGGGTACTTATAAGTCTACTTATTGTCTACTTACTAAGTCTCCCGACCCTCCAAGTATACATAGGGCTATAAGTGAGGTAACTATACTTATAACCCATATTAGGGGACTTATCACCCAACTTAGAAATACCCATGAACCTCCAAGTAGCGTTTTTTTTCCAACGGGTGTTTCGGCTGTTTGGTATAACTTAACCCATGAACACACGACAGGTCCTGTGCCAGCTCTGCACTCCTGCGAAGTTCCGTCGATGTTGGGGCAGAAATCTGCCAGCACTTGCAAGAAGAGTAAGCACCAGAGGTTACAGAAGTAATGCTCACACTAGCACGCTTACTCCGTAGTTGCCGGGAAAGTTGTTTGCCAAGAGAGTTCAACATCCATCCCCGTCCCCCCCCTCCCCCCAACCCCCAACCCACCTCCCTCTCCCCTCCGCTTCGCATGCTGCCTCCCTTGGACTCTCTTCGTCAGGCCCTGAAGTTGGACGATGTCTTTTCCGAGGACTTCAGTTTTGTCAGGCTCCATCCTGGCGCTGCCTGGTCACTGGCCTTGAGACGGGAAGTGAGATGTTGAGGCTAGACCTCTAAAGCTCAACCCTAAACCCTAAACCCTAATTAAAGCTCAACCCGAGCCTTGCCGGCCTTGTGCGAGTGTGAGAGTCGAAAAGAGCCCTTAAAAAAGCTTTCAGGGCCGAAGGGCTTGTGGCCTGCTCGAAGGACCAGCTGCTGCTGCAGGCGACTTTGACGGCATCCTTTGCACCGTTTCTCTGGCATGGGTTGAAGAGCGGAGAGAGGTATGTAATAGTGTAGGGTTCAGGGTTGAAGAGAGGTGTGTAATAGTGTAGGGTTCAGGGTTGAAGAGAGGTGTGTAATAATGTAGGGTTCAGGGTTGAAGAGAGGTGTGTAATAGTGTAGGGTTCAGGGCCTGGGTTTAGGGTTCAAGGCAGGTTTGCGACGAGGTTGTGGAAGTCTAAGACTTGTTGCCAAGCTACGACCAGCTGCGATGCATCAGAGGCCAAGGTAGGCAGCCTGCAGACTGTGCTTTCGGTGCTCAAAGTTCTTGATGCTGCCAGGTTCTATGCCCATGGGATCACCAGATGCCCGGGCCTTCTTTGATTGACGAACACGCTTCGCGGCATTAGCGGTAAGTCTCGAGTCGCAGAAGCGAGTTTAGACGTCAAAGCCTCCCCACCCCTAAGCCCGAAGCCCAGCTCTCACGAGTTGACCACCTTCTCCATAAGAGGGATGATGGACCTTAGATGTTATATAAACCCCTACCCCCCGACATACCTACAAAATAGGGTACTAAAGCCCCTAGGGCCCTATATAGTAGGTACCTGGGGGGTTGGGAACACGAAGACCCACGGATTCACAAGTGCTCTGCAGCCAAAGGCATGGACTACACCTCTGCCCTGAAGGGACCGCAGACGAGCCGGAGGGTGTCGAAGAGCTCTGGCCCCAGAAACCCCAGGGTTTAGGGTTTAGGGTTTTAGGGTTTAGGGTTTAGGGCTTAGTACTTAGGGTTTAAGGTTTAGGGTTTAGGGACTAGTAGAGCTGTTCTTTTCTGGTCAGCCTGACTGCCCGTCATACCGAGTAGTTGTCGTACTAGCATTGGTAGTACCATAGCACATATGAACACACACACACACACACACTTCTCTCTCTCTCTCTCTCATATATATATATATATGTACACATACACAGACGTAGATGTACAGGTATATCATGT
Organism: Symbiodinium sp. CCMP2456; assembly: GCA_905221635.1. NCBI lineage: Eukaryota > Dinophyceae > Suessiales > Symbiodiniaceae > Symbiodinium > Symbiodinium sp. CCMP2456. The sequence continues at coordinate 13,064 of CAJNDV010019902.1, read as the reverse complement.
AACGATGTAACATAATACATTTGCATACAGTACCATACAATACAATACATTACAATGCAATACAATACAATACAATACAATACAATATACATGTAAATGCAAATATAGCTATGAGTATAAAAACACGTATAGATATCATTTAATGTATACATAGGTGTATTTGTTCGTTTGTTGGTACGCATGTATGTATGCATGCATGCATGCATGGCTGGCTGGCTAGCTTGCTTGCTTGCTTGCTTGGGTTTGTTCGTCTATTCTCTTGTGTAACCAGGCCTTCCAAATCCTTGAAGCCCCACGCACAAGGTCTGGACGAGAGCAAGGAATCGACAGAGGATCAGGCTCCGTTCTGCAAGTACCCGAAGAGGTCTCAGGGCTCTTTGCTTGAGGAGCCCAGGGCTTAGGAATGAGGATCACCTGATGTTAGGGCTCTTTGCTTCTGGGTGTCATGGTTGCAGCAGTTTGGCAGGAGAAAGGGTTTCGGGTTGAGGTCGTGGCGGTGCTTGAAGTTTTTTCTTTGCACGGCATCAGATACCGTGTCGGGATGTCTGTCTTTCTGGTCTCCGTTTTTTCTCCTATTATTGTCATTGTTTTGTGCTTCCTGCAGATTCAACGACTAGTTACTATCACTTACTCGTACTCCTACAGCACTACCCCCACCACCAACTACCACTACAACTTACTGTAGTTCTACGACTGCTGTTATCGTTCCTGTGATTACTGAGGCCGGGTAGCTACTCGGGGGCGAGCCGAGCCGGGTTGCTCTAAGAAGGTGTTTCAGGGGAGACTGCTTAGGGTATGGCAACAGGAAGCAGGTTAGGGGGCTTCGGGCAGGTGTGGGTGTTCCGGTTTTTGCCAGATGTGGATGTCGCGAAAAAAGGAGTGTTTTTTTGGAAACGCATCGGAAGAAGCGTTTCCTAGTCTTCCCTAACCCCCCAGATTACCTACTATATAGGGTACTAAAGCCCCTAGGGCCCTATATAGTAGGTACCTGGGGGGTTAGGGCTTGTTTGGCATCAGTCACTAACCGCCAAATTCGGCCGCCAAAGGTCGCAGCTATTTCTTCCAAGACGCCCTCGCATCGTAGATGACATTCTAGCTACCTATACATGTGTATGTATGTTCACTTTTATATATATATATATATATGGAAACACGGGCCCTGTTACAGGTACGTTCATGTGTGTCATATAATGTATATATATATATACATACGTATAGATAGATAGTTATATTTCTGTGTGTGTGCGCACACACTACATAAAAATCTCCTAACCCTGAACCCTAAACCCCTAAACCCCTAAACCCTAAACCCTAAACCCCTAAACCCCCAAAGCCCCTAAACCCTAAACCCTAAACCCTGAGACCGGCAAGGCGGAGGCCCAGGTTGTGATGCTCAAAGCGGATCCACAGATTGCGAAGGCCCGCGGTGGCCTTTGTTTCATCTACCCTGGCGCCAGGTCTCGTCCGACCGGCCCTGCATTTGGGTAGTTTTCTAAATCCTTTGCATTCCTCTCTGTAGGGGTGTCATACTATTTTGGGGGACCTAAAACGGGACCCAAATTTTAGTGAACCCTAAACCCTAAACCATAAACCCTAGACCCATTTGCACCGAGAGCTCGAAGCTTTCTCCTCGCAGGTGCATGGCCAAGCCTTGACGAAGGCAGATGTCTGGCCCCAAGGTTCAGATGCTTTGGGCAGACGAGGAGGTTTAGGGTTTAGGGTTTAGGGTTTAGGGGTTCATGTTAAGCTTTGCGGCCAACCGCCAGATGCTCGACCCATGCATAAATGCGCCTGTAGTCAAGACTATAGGCTGCAGGGTTGGAAATGGGTACCTTCGACACCCTGTCCGAGTGGAGGAAAGCCGGATGGAGGAAGAGCTGAAGCTATATGCCTATGTTGTCTCGTTGCACTTGGCTACGTGGCAGCACACTCGTTCCCAAGCACTTGTACTGCAGACATGCCCAACGATCTCGTCGTCCAAGTCGTCGATAAACACCCAGGTATGAACGACCGAAGGTTCAATTGGGCAATAGTTAAAACAAGCAAGCATAATTAAGGAAACAAGCGTCAGGTATGTACATGTGTATTATATATATATATATATATATATATATATATTTGATTATATTTATATTTATATTTCTGCATGTATGCATGCATGTATGTATGTATGTCTGTATGTATGCATCGTCGTATGTATATGCATGTGCATATGTATATGCATATGTACAGGTATACGTATAAGTATGTGGCTAGGTGGATAAGTAGGTAGGTAGCCAGGCATAATGCATGCATGGACTGATGTTTGTATTTCTGTCTGCACATGTTTTTCTGTTTGCTGCTTGCTATCAGTTTGTCATTTCGCTGGTGCTGTAGCGGGACTTGTTCGATCCTGATAGCTCCACATGTTGGGCTTTATGAAGGTGTTACTCACAGAGCAGAGAAGCAAGGCAGTAGCCGAAGATCAGGAACATTATTGTGAACATCACCTTTGCGTTCGTGGGACAACTGCAAGACCACGGTAGTGGGTGGACAGGTTGTTGAGTGCGCAGCTTTGTGTGAACGGTGAGGGCTTTGCATGTCGGGCCTGCTCCATAGCTGCTTGCGCGATGTGTCTACTTCCAAGCAGCTGCCCAAAGACGGCAGTGTGGCAACAAGTATGCCACGGCAAAGTTTGCAATCGCTATTGTCTCACAAGTCATGTATACGACACATAAACCCTAAGCGGCAAACTGGACACATGCTGAATACAGTGCAACATGATTCCATGGGGGGGGGGGCAGCATGACAGTTTCTTCGTTGTGCATCAACAGAAGCCTTAGCTACGCATAATCGTGAGCATTCAGACCCAATGCTTCACCCTGCCGGACCTATAACGTCTAAACCCTAAACCGAGCCCTCAGAGCCGCAATCAAAAAATGAAAGGCCAAACGCGAAACCTCCACAAACTTCGCTTGCCGATAGAACCCTTTCTCCAAAGCTCTGTTAAACTTCCGAATTCAGAACACTCAAACCCTATCAAACATAACCCCTGCAACCCTACTCGCCCCAAAACCACAAGCCCCTTAACCCTACAAAAGCCTACCAGACCCCCAGCCTCAAGTCATGCTTCCTCGGCGCCCCCTGGCGGTGCGGCTGCTCCGAAAGCTTTCCGAAGGCCGCCTCCGAGCCCGGAGTCGGTTCAGGGTTTTCGTGTAGCGAAGGGGCCTTTGTGAGTAGTTTAGAGGCTTGAGGCTTTAGGGTTAGGTTTCTATGATTAGAAGAAGGATGATATCCGGATTGTAATTTATGGGGCTTTTGTAGAGGTAGAATAGGGTTTGGGGCGAGTAGACCTATTTTTGTTTGCTGAGGAGTTCCAAGGAATGTATGGAGTTTAGGATTTTGGGCTTTGGGGTCTAGGTTTTAGGATCTTTGGTTTACCTGCCCAAGTCTCCAGACAGGCGTCGAATTGCTATGCCTGCTGCCCAGCTGATAGCAAAGAGCCTGGGTTCAAAAAAACGATCTTTGGTTTGGTTTGGGGTTCTGGGTTTTGGGTTGTTGAGGGTTTAGCGGTTTTGGGTTTGGGGTTCAGTCCTTGGAGAGTGTGGTTCACGGTTCTACTTCTTATCCAACCCGACCCCGACCATAATTTTGGTCCAAATTCATTACATGGGGTTTGCGTCTAAACGCTCCGAAGGGTTATGTTAGATTCAAGTAGGTGCCAAGCAGGCCTAAACCCCAAACCCGTACAGCGCAGGCCGGGTTGGAGGCCGCTTTGTGGCAGCTACCGCATCTGCGCCAGGCTGTTTGGGAATCGAGATGGAGTTTAGGGTGTTTAAAATTTAGGATGCCGAGATTGGACTTCATCTGTTGAGCCGTAGAATTGGGGCCTTTCTCTACATCTTCAACCCACCCAATATCTCAAAACCGCCACCTAGATGGGCACGAAGCGACACACCACGAGTCAGAAACCGACCCGAGTTTGTTTCTCCTCGGGACTCGAGCTGTCGGACAATGTACATAGGGATTGGTAGCAGGGTTCAGTCTGATGTGCAGAATTGGATTTTCGGGGGAGGGATATTGGGACTGTATCTTACCTGCAAGATAGTCCAGCTTCAAGCTTGCCAGAAAATTATCCGAAAAGTGACCCAGCATCACACTTCAACCTGCGCGGTGCGGCATCGGTTCGGTAAAGCCCGTGGCAAAGCATCCAGAACCGACCTAAGTAATGTAGGGCCTAACGTAGGGGCCTAAATAATTACCAATACTATTTTGGGGGTTCCTTATAAACGATTATGGTATAATGGACCCCCAAAACTCTTATTCTAATTACTACGGCCCCTACATTAAACCCCGAACCCACACCCGGCCTAATTCTCAAACCGAGAGCTGGAGTCTGGGGACTAAGATCTCCAAGCCGAAGCCCTGCACCCCACACGGTTTAGGGTTTAGGGTTTAGGGTTTAGGGTTTAGGGTACTGAACCAGCCCCGAACCGGATAAGCCCGAAGCCCTATGAGCCCTAAAACCCGACAAAAATCGACGAACAAGAGGCCCTAAACCCTAAGCCCTATAAGAAGCCCTCTAAAGCCCGGAGCTCTAAACCCTATTAGACCCCTAAAGCCTAACCCCTAAACCCTAAACCTATATTCCCTATAAGCCTTACAGGAGCCATAATAGATCATAATATACGATTATGACGCATTAGAGTATATAATGCTTGGAGTGCTATGTCGAGGTGCCTGGCCGGGCTCCAAACCTTATCTTCGGATCCACGGGCCTGGCGAAGATGACGCGGCGCTCTTGGAAGGCGCGGGGTCTTGATATGGGGGTTGGCATATGTATATATATATATATACACACACTCTTTATATATAAACATACTTTTCTTGTTTTATGTTATATCATACCAAATAAGGGTGTATCATGACATGAACAACAACATCCGGTTTAGGGTTTGGGATCGCCATATATTTCACCATCCTCAATTTCTCATAACAGCCCTGAGCCCGAACCCAAAAAGGCGCTGTCCTGTTGAGGTTACACTTGCAAGCTTTTTGCCGCCTGCCTCGCTCAGACCAACAGCGACATTTAGGGGTTCTTCGTCTAGGGGTCCCTGTAATTCATAATGACCCTGACTATTACATACCTTAAACTACCAAACCCTACTTTTTTGTACGTTCCTATTATAAGCCCTAATATGGAATTTATAGGGACCCTACAAAAAAGTAGGTTTTGGTAGGTTAAGGTAGCTTAGGTTCTATCTCCTTTATTTTTCTTGAAACCCCTACCTGGCGAGCCTGCTCAGCGAGTGTTTCCTGAATGGTCTGTCGCGCGTGCAGAGCTCCGAAGTATTGAAACTGCCGCTCGAAGGATTTGGAAGCCGATCGCCTGTGCATTGTACCCTTGCTGCGGCCGGCTCCTCATGCCAGCCCTCCCTAAAACCCCTGAACCCCTAGACCCTATACGAACCCTACACCGGAACGCCTGAAGTCCGAGGACCCGGACCAGTAGCACGAACTATGCCCTAAACCCCCCAAACATGAAATCGCCAGTCCCACACTTTTTCTCGCAAATCGAGAAGTGAACCGAAATCGCAAGCTTCACATCCAGGGCTACCCCCGGCGGCCGACGTGGAACGCTGGGCCAAGCGTTGGCGAAGGCGGGTGCCATGTCCGGATGCTTGGGCAGCTCGGCTCGCACGGTGAAATGGCGTGTTTCTAGTGTTGGGGGAGCGGGTTTGAAATTCATGAGTTCATTGAAGGTGTATAGAACATTTTAGGGTTGGGTTTTGGGTTTAACTTGTTACTGAAGTGCTGCAGTTGCTTAGTTTCAAAGCTCCTCGAAAGCGGCTAGAACATGAGAGTCTGGGAGCACTTGGCCTTTGGTCCTGAGACAACCCTCGCAATGTCCGGCTCCGTGGCTTCAGGATTCAATATCTTTCAGGTGGCGGGTGCAGGCCTTGAGTGCCTCTGGAGAGCCATACCTCCGAAGCACACGTAGACTTTCTTTCATGGCTTGGTGTAAGTGGGCCGCACATCGGGGAGTCTGCAGCTTTCAAAGAAGCCCATGGACACGATCCAGCAAACCTAAGACCTAAGAACCTGCTCATAGACAGACAGCCGACCGGGAATCCAGATATTGCTAGTTTTAGGACCGCCGTCATGTTGGGCGGCTGCAGAATTTCAACCCCAAGCTTGGAACAGTTTGCAGCCCACCAACGGGTCCGAAGGTACCTGCAGAAGGTCTTTACATCCTTTGCTTGTATGCGCGGGCTGGCGAGAGTGTCTTCATGGGCCGCTATGAGCCGCGTGCCTGAATGTTGTGGGCTTAGCAGGTCCAGAGGCTCCTACGTCCCAGCCGCAAAAGTTAGAGTAGGGTTGGTTTGGTGATTTTATTGCTCACCTATGGCTTGGAAATTGATGGAGGACGATAGTCTGGTTTCCGTAGAACCCGCAAAGTTTCGGCAATAGAAGGATTTGCCCCCTCGCCTGGCTTGTCCGAGCGTGACCGCCGAAACCGTGACAGGAGGGTTCGCGTCAGGGGTTTGGGCCCCATCGCGAGCCACAGAAACACCAAACTCCCCGATCCTGCAACCGAGACATGTATACGAACACTCAACGGAAACTCGTACAGGAACCGTTGCAAGAAACGCTTCAAGGAGACCGCTTACAGGAACCCTATAGTGTAGCATTTATAGGGTTTTCCGAAGATCTCGAGAAGCTACAGTAGAGCCCAAGCGTCCGACGATAAAATTTCAACCTGGAGTTTCCGAAAGATAGGGCTGCGTTCTTTCAGTTAATGATAATTGTGATAAGCATCCTGCATGTTATGCTAGGTCTATAGTCTGGTGTCGCGTTCTGAAGCTACACATCTGCAAGAAACAGCAGCCAGACAGAGCCTCAGCAACAGCGGGGAAGCCCAGCTGTACTTGAAGGATCATGGGACTTAGCAAGTAGGGTTATAACTAGGGTAACTATACTTATAACCCCAATTAAGGGCCCTATAACCCTATTTACTAAGTCCCACGAACCTCCAAGTACACGCGCCTGAGAAAGCTCACACGGTGCTTTCATGTCGTGATGCCTTGGTTCCGAGTCTGCTAAACACGCGAAAAAAGGCCCCTGAGGTTCTGGGCCCCTGTAACGTAATGTAGAAGCCTTAGGGTGTTGGGGTATACTACACTATAATTATATTAAGGAAACCCCTACTGTACATCAAACCCCAAAGACTCCTAAAAGTCTGCACCCTGAGATACCGGATTTTGGTGGACCATGTGCTGTGGACATGCCTCGAGCGTCCGAGGCAACGTTAGGGTCAAGTGGAGTTTTTAGGGCGTTTCGGGTTTGAGGGAGTTTTGGTGATTTGAGGGAGTTTTGGTGATTTAGGGTCAAGGACGCAGACTTACAGGTCATAAGGAAAATCAGGCCCCCACCACTGCGAATGACCACAAGAGAGAATGGCAATTTGATGAAGGCCTTTCGCTATTCCCGTCATAGCACCATTGTTATGCGGACACCTGGCCCACGTTCTACAGGGAGCTTCCAAAAAAAGGAGCCCTCTCGGACAGACCTTGGAATAGGATCCTGACTACAAGACAAAAAGAACCCTCCCTGTTGTACCTACATCAAGATCATCAAGCATCCCCTGTAAGCGTTCAAGGGCTTAGTGGTTGTGTTCAGGGTTAAAAGGGTCAAGGGAGTTTCGTGAAGAGCTTGGTTCACCTCAGTGGATTCCGGTTTTTGAGTTGTTGGTGATTTCGGGCTTGAGTAAATTGCCGGGCTGGGGCTGGTACTACCGCATGTGGGTTCATATGTGTATTTGTGGAGTGGTATTTCTCTGAGGGCATTTGGGTGATGTTGTGGTTTTGTGCTCGGGCTGGAAAGGAATTCGAGATGGAGTTTGTCGGTTCAGGCCGTAGGGTTTTGGAAGTGATGCTTCGGTTACGGGTTCCTTTCTGGGATGGAGTTCGACAGAGTTCTTGGGCATCGTCTTGAATTCTAAGCCCCTACCTCCCGCAATAAGCACGACACCTAAGGGTGGTTCGGTTCGCATGGGGTGGGTGGCAGCACCGACCACACATCGTGCGAGTAGTCATTCCGAACGTTGCGGAACGTGCCCCAAGATCTCTTTCGAGGGTCCCGTACGTGGTAGCGCCAGGCCCTCCAGTATCGAATCATGAACAGTATTGGAAAACTACGGCTTCTGTGTCTTAGTTGTTTTTTATACAATTATATACCCCGAAACCCTACTCCACTGATCAAGGCCCCTTCTTAATCTAATCAACACTCCCTGATTGCCTTCGTGAGGCTAAACCGCGAGAGGCGCCCTGGCTACAAAGGGCACTTGCGATCTTTTTTTGCTTCGCAGTCAGGGTTCAGGATTTCAGGATATTATGACATGGCCCTTTAGCTTTATCGGCACCAGCTCAGCATCTTCAAAAACACTTTAGGCATGTTGCGCTAGCACAAAACTTGAGCTCACAAAGTTGTGCAAAGGCAATTACCAGCTTCGAGCTTGCTTTTGGCTGCATACGCCCTGGCGCGGTTGAAGCAGAAGGAGCATGTCTCGGGCCAGTTAAGTTCAGGTATAGATGAAGGTTTGAGCGGCGACCATCAAACAAGGGTTTGCTGTATATAGCTTGCAACTAGCGTGACCAATGCCGCAATGCACCTGTGCTTCCATCGGCCCCAAACAGTAGTAGCATAGTAGTATAGTAGCTTTAGTTCCGGATTGTAGTCCTAGTCCTAGATTAGTACTAGTTACTAGTAGTAGTACTAGTAGTAGTAGTAGTAGTAGTAGTAGTAGTAGTAGTAGTAGGCCGTCCCCCCCCGGTGCGGCACCCACACCTCTTATTTTTTGGCCTTGTTATGGTCGGAAATGCTGTGTTTTACAGC
>CAJNDV010019891.1:33179-58087 GCA_905221635.1 Symbiodinium sp. CCMP2456 | reverse complement strand
AGGCCCCCAAACCCTGAACCCCAAACCCAAAACCTAAACCCTATACGGTTCTACTTTCTAAATCCGTCTGGGGTCTAGGTATGGGCCCTCTCAGAATTACAGGAACTCCTGGGGCTCCCAGAAGGAACTTTTACAGGGTTTAGGGTTTAGGGTTTAGGGTTTAGGGTTTAGGGTTTAGGGTTTAGGGTTTAGGGTTTGGGGTTTAGGTTGTTTTGCTTTTAAAGTGCAGTGGTTTAGGTTTAGGGTTTAGGGTTTGGGGTTTAGGTTGTTTTGCTTTTGAAGTGCAGTGGTTTAGGTTTAGGGTTTGGGGTTTGGGGTTTAGGGCATGGGGCTTACAGGGCTTAGGGTTTGGGGTTTATAGGGTTTGGGATCTTACACATCCCTAGACCCTGAATGGAAGAAGCTAAGCAGCTGAGGTCCAATGGACCCCGCATTGGTCGCTCAAAGGAATCCTTAAAGGGTCACATGAGGACAAAAAGCCGGTTTAGGGTTTAGGGTTTAGAGTTTGGGGGTTTAGGGCTTAGACCTAATTCCCAATCACACAAAATTCCACGCCTTCAGCCAGTTGGATGTTAGGTCCACGGTGCGCAGGTTCGCAGCCTCGATTCGCAAGTCAGCCCCGTCGCTTTGGTTCTGCTTTTAGGCTTTAGGGTCTAGGAATCTTACGGTTTGGGATCGAGGCTTTGCTTTCCTCTAACCCCAAGGGTTTAGGGTTTAGGGTTAAGCCTTCCAAAATAGTAGTCGATGACCTCTCATTTATAGAGTAAAGCCCTGCAAATAGTAGTGATTCTACACGGTTCTTTAAAGTTGAGGGTCTTAAGGGACGGAGGCTTTCTGTACCGGATTTAGCGCTTATGCTTGGGCTTTATCTCCAAGGCCATATCCATAGTATCTTGGATGGTGGGGGTATATAGAAACCATGAGTTGAGCTCCTCAACCTTGATGCGCTCACATCCTAATTGAGGGCCTTAAGCAGCGGGGAAAAGAACCCTTTTTCCAAAACTCTTATCCCTGCATCCTACTATAGTACCTTACACACTATAAACTCTAAACCCTAAGCTCTGAAACCCTACTATCCCTTGTTATACACCGCAGGGATAAGGAATCCCCCTTCCTGCACCGTGCCTCCGCGTCCACCGCGGCCCCAGGCAGCGCTTTTAGGCCGCACCTAAGAAGCTTTTACATTTAACGTGTCTTCAGAGTTTAGGATTGGGGGTTATCAGGGTTTAGGGCTTTAGCGTCTTAGGGTTTAGGGGTGTGCTGTGCTTCAGAACTGAGCTCGCGATCCAGGTTTATGGTATTGTATGACTTACACAAGGCTTACAATGCAATGGCTTGCAGGTTACAGGGCTTGAAATGCCAGACAGGTCCACAACCTAAACTCATAGCAGCCCCTCCAACTCCATACAACTCTTCCACACCAAGCTGCAAAGCTCGCAACACATACAACTCAAACCGCACGATATTAAACTTCAACGTTGCCACGCATGACAATTTCTGGCGAAATATCTGAAGCGAACATTGCTACTAGTTACTAGCAGCTTGTAATTATCACTGAAGCGAGACTGCGCAACTGTGCTGACGCCACCAACATGACAAGCAGCGCAGCTGCCAGAAAGAGCCACTTACGCCGCGTGTATCGGCGCGACGAGAATCGCAGCCACAATGCTGCACGTGCATCTATAGAATTCAGGTAGCCTTGTAACCCTTCCAAGCAAGGATACCCTTTCTCCTACTATTCAGTCAGGTATAGAGACCCCCAACAAATTGAGAGATAAACCAGCATGTACGAGGGCACTACTGAGACTACTGGGGCCCCCAGAGACATTGAAGCCTTGCTCAATGTCTGGCCTTCCTCCACAAGGTGTAGGAAGGTATATAAGTGCGCGCTCGGCAACCAGCTCAAGCCTTGAGGGTTTAGGGTTTAGGGTTTAGGGTTTAGGGTTTAGGGTTTAGGGTTCCGACATAATTGCGATGCAAGGTGCGCCTCCTCAATGGCAGTGCGCAAAGCTTGGGAAATGACGTAGAGACGGTCAAGACTCCCTGCAGATGTCGGATTGCACTGTCGGGTGTAGGCGCCGCCGGCCACTAGTTCATGCTTAGTTGATCTGCAAGGAGGGTAGTCGATGGAGTGTAATTAATTCAGTGTTGGTAAACCAATTCAATTAAACTCGAGTTACTAGGGACCTATAGTAAATAACCTGGCTTCCTTATTATAGCAACTTAAATAAACTCCTTAACAAGAACCCAGCACCCTCACCCTCATCCCCAACAAATCAATACTGGTGCCTATACTCAGGGCCCCTTTTGGGCGCCGCCGGGGAAACCTACACAACCCCACAAACATCTTGTAAAACACCCTTTTTACAACTTCAGTCACCCTAAACCCTAAACCCTGAACCCTAAACACGTTTTGAATGAAGCTGCGCTCGCAGCTCACCTGGGGAAGGGACTCCCTGAGTGCGAGGACGCGTGTGGACTTGGCCTGGGCGACCTGTCACAAAAAACACGATAGGGTTTAGGGTTTTTAGGTTACGAGCAAGGGGTTGCAGAGATTAGGCTTTAGGGCCTGTCTTGTCTCAAAGGGCTTTCAGGGCTTACACGAATTATGATACTATATCTAATTGTTTTCGGGCGCATCGCAGGTTTTCTTGGGTTTTATAGGGTTGTATAGAGTTGTTGTTCATGTTTTAGGGCGTTTTACGATAGCTTAACAGTGGATGTCATAGGACTTAGAAGTGTGTTTCGATTGTCATAGCTCTCATATTGTTTTTTGCTGGTATGGCTTAGGGTTCAGGGATTTGTTGGTTTCGTATGGTTCAGGCGTTTTTGGACACTGCGGTCGAGTGTATTGAGAACAGGGTGCAGGCTTTATTGATGAATAAAACGACTTATATATTATGACTTGGAAGTATGGGGGCTTACTTTATAATCCTAAATCCTAAACTGCTCAACGCCCAATTTTACAACAGTCAGAGGACCCTTCGGGAAGTTTGTTAAACTGTTGTTGCACAACCCTCATGAAACCTGAAACCCCCAAACCCTATTGAAGCCCTGCACCCTAAACTAACAAGAAAACTAATCCTTTGAAGTCGTGCAAAACCCCAAAGGCCCTAGCAATCTTGCTTGTAACTGTGATTGCGGAGTTCCCTCGTCCTTTCGCGATTCAGGTCGTGTTGTGGGCTTTAGCTTTAGTCCCTGAGGTTTCTTGGGCTTAGGCTTTCATTAGGCTTTGAGGCTTTCGAGTCCTCAGAACCCTATCATGAACCCCGATTAAGACCCGACTTCAGCAGGGGCCCCTAAACCCTAAACCTTAAACCGCTTTAGAGCTCAGTGCCTTCTTGGCAATGACATCCTTGGACACCGGCGCCTGCAAAGCAAGGGTGGCTCAGTTCTGTTTGGGCAAAACGGGGGGCTTGATAGGGTTTAGGGTTTAAGGTAACTGCTCTAGGAAACAACTATAAGGGCAACCCTAAACCCTAAACCCTAAACCCAAAACCCTAAACCGGCTACTATGAGGACCCCTATAAACGGCGTAGGGCTTTGGAGTTTGGGGCTCAGGATTCCCTTGCAGTTAGACTGCACCTTTGAGAAACGGCCAAGGACCCAGACCAGACCTGCGGTTTAGGGTTTAAGGGCTTTATAGGGGTTTTGGGTTTAGGGGTTCGGGGGTTTAGGGTTTAGGGGTTTGGGGTTTAGGGTTTAGGGGGTTTAGGGTTTAGGGGTTTAGGGGTTTAGGGTTTCGGGGTTTAGGGTGCTCATAAGATGGTCCACAAACTGTTTCACGGCATCCTACGTACCGCCTTAACATGGACCAAAAGAGTCTCGTACCGGCTTTAGCTCGTCTGTTCGGCCGTGGCGAGCGCCACCGGCTCTTGATCCGTTTCAGTGGTAGCGGCACTGCCATATTGTATTTGGCTAGTAAGTATCTGAAGTTGCTTCTCTCAAAGCCTGAAAATGTCATGGTTCTTGAGTCTGCATTCCGAGTCGCGTACTCGGCCGCTGCCTGATTGAAACGTGACCTCTGTTTCGTGCGCATGGTCGCGTCACTGATCCACCTGTGGTCAAATCGGGCTCGCCCACCGTCAAATCGAAAGTCTCCAAGCCATCTGGGCCCCAGGTGTATTGTATCTCATCCCCTGCCAGCGTCCATGGGATGACATGTACGACCTTTGCACCGCCCCTCTCCCTCTTTCCTAGAAGCCTCTCCCCCTCTATTCCCTGCTAGCCAGTACCTCCCAAGCTTGCCTTTTAATTTATGGAGCGCTTATCGTCCTTCATAGTCGGTCTCTAAGGCCGAGGGTGTTTGGGGGGTCTGGAGGACCCTAACCCCTAAACCTCGAACCAGGAACCCTAAACCCTTTACCCTAAACCCCCTAGACCCTAAACCCTAAACCCTAAACCCTAAACCCTAAACCCTAAGACCTCGAACCCCGAAAGCCAGCAACGCCTTGGTCTTCGACGCCTTCAAGGGCGCCCCGGCGGCCTTCGGGCAGGAACTGGGCTGAGGGAGTCCAAAGCCCCCTTTGTTCAGTTTAGGGCTTAAGGTTTAGGGTTTAGGGCCTCTGGGCTTAGGGTTAAATCAAGGTTGAGGGGATTTCGGGTTTAGGTTTAGGGCTTAATTCGGGTTTCTAAGCTTAGGATCAGGAACACCTGCAAGGCAGTGAAAGCCTACCAGAGACAGCTTTAGCTGCACCCTCGCATCCGAGCAAATCTCAGCACCCATAGAGCCTCTCAGGGATTCGGAATCCGGGTTTAGGGATTAGGGGTGCGGTTTAGGGTTTAGGGTTTAGGTTTCGGGGCTCACGGCTAGGAAACCCTAATCCAAAAGGCGAGTGAACGGTGAGTGTTTGGTGTTTGGCCTAGGCTTTTCCGGGCCACCGCTTAGGAAAGCTGTCAGCCCAAAGGGCTTCCCAACTCAAGCACAAGCAAAAGTTTAGTTTAGGGTTTAGGGTTTAGGGTTTAGGGTTTAGGGTTTAGGGTTCTGTGCCTCCACCTGCGAAGCGCTCGATCCCTGGCAGCAACCCATGGCTGCAGAAGACACGCGACCGAAAGGCAAAAGATCTTCCAATCAGAGGTTGGAGTTGGGATTTTCGGGTTCAAGGGGTGTTAGGTTAAGGGCTTGGGTGGCTTTTCAGGGTTTAGAGATGGTGCACGGCAGGCTTTGGTGATGACTGCATGTTTTTGCTATGACTTCTTGAAGCAGCGGCGAGGGCTCAACTGATGTATCGTCAAAGGGGCTGATGCTTTCGGGTCTAAGGCTTTGGGCTTAAGATGTGCCACGGTCAAGCAACGATGGCGAACCGAACTTGTTTGGCCAGGTCTGTGCAGCAACGAAGAACCCACCGTTTGAGCTTCAGAGATTAGGGCTAAGGGCTTAGACGTTTAAGGTTCAGGGTTTATTGCTTAGGTTCAGGGTTTAAAGTTTAAGGTGTGGGTTTAGGTCTGGTGTGTAAAAGAACATGTCTCCCTGACATGCAAGCCCCAGGTGGATATAAACAGTATTATTGACTGCAAAACCCTAAAGCCCTAAACTCCCTAAACCCCCTAAACCCTAAACCCCCAGACGTTGTCGCTGTTTTGCTTCTTGGGAGATCGTCGATGCTCCACCAAAGCTCATCGGCCACGGATCGGGTCACGGATGCCTTTGGGCTGAGTGGTGTTGTTCTTTGTTTTTTGTTGTTTTTTTGGGTGGGTTCAGGGTTTAGGGTTTAGGGTTCGCTAGGATTTCTAATTATAGGGTTTAGGGCTTCAGGGTTTAAGGCTTCAGGGATTAGGGTTTAAGGGTTTAGGGCTGTAGGAGGCTTGGCTTCAGGGTTTTCGGTTCCGGGATGAGTAAGAATACATGATTCTGCACGTCGCCAAAGAAACTTCTGCATCAAATCAAGAAGTACAAAACACATATGCCCAAGTCACCCCAACGAAAATTCAAAATCCTGTTGCAAGCCTTAACCCGGATCACAAAAAAGTCAATGCCCTAAACTCTGGATCAAAATCCCACAACTTGTTCCTCAACCCTAAACCCTAATCCCCTGAACCCTAAAGCCCTTAACCCTGAGGCCCTAAACCCACAAACCAAGTAAAAGCTTAACCCCAAAGAGCCTACAGGGTTTAGGGTTTAGGGCTTAGGGACTTCTATGAAAGAAACATAATAAACATCCCCCAAAAAAATGAAGCTTCTATAGGGTCCAGGAAAGTTAAGCAACCCTAAGTCCTAAACCCGAAGACTCTAAACCCAAAAAACACTCACAAGTTTAACATAAAGCCTCCCAACCCTCAAAACTCAACCCTAAACCCCAAAACACTTACAAGTTCAACCGAAAAAGACAGGTGCAAGTTCAACCCTAAACCCTACACACTAAATCCTAAACCCCCAAACCCTTAAACACAACAAACACAAACAATGCAATGCACAGCGGCTCGTCGATTCCAAGGTTTCCAGGTCCCGCCCGGCCAGTGCAGCCTCGCTGAGACCGGCTTCCTCTTAAGGAATTTAGGGTTTAGGGCCCAAAACCCTACACCCTAAATCCTAAACCCTAAACTGTGGGTTTAGGGGGCTTATGGGGTTTTGGAACTTAGGGTTTAGGGTTTGGCTCAAGCCTTATAGGGTTAACATTTTAGGAGTTTGAGGAAGGATCCTAGGGTTCAGGGTTTATGGTTAAAGGCTTATAGGGTTTAGGAGTTTGGGGTTTAGGGTCAAGGGAGTTTGGGTTTAGGGCTTAGGCTTTTTAGGGTTTCTTCCTAGGGAGCTTAGGATTTAGGGTTTAGGGCTGTTTGGCTCAGGGTTTGAGTTTTGTTTGGTGTAGGGTTTAGGGCTTTGGGCTTCAAGGCTTCAGGGTTTTGGGGGTTTGGGTTTGCTGTAGAGGAAGAGGAACTTTAGGGTTTAGGAACCTAGGGTTTAGGGTTTAGGGTTTAGGGTTTAGGGTTCAGGAGCCTAGGGTTTAGGACCGTAGGGTTAGGGTTCAGGGTTTGAGGTTCTTGTCAGGATGGCTGAAAGGGATATATAGGGGTACTATTAGGATCTATAAGGGTGCCATAAGGGATCTACGAGGATCTATAGGATAAGGATACTTGAGGGGGTTTCGGGCACCTTTTTCAAGGTCAGAAGGCTTCGGGCTGTTGCATAAGGGCTTCACGGTTTATTGGGCTTGGGTTTAGGGCTCAGGGGTTCTAGGGTCCGGGGATTAGGCTATATAGGCGATGTAGGTCTGTAGAGGGTTCTTTCGAAGGGATCTGCAAAGACTGTTTACAGGTGTAAGGATGCTCTATATTAAAGGAAACTACAGGTGGTGAGTTTAGGGTATATAGGGCTTCTATAAGGCTTCCATAAGGTATATGGACCTTCTATAAGGCTCCTATAACGGTAACTACCCACCTGAAATTGTCCTAGACTACATGTATATATGATTTCGGTGCTTTAACTTTTTGTCGGGTTATAGGGTTCAGGTTCCAAGCAACCTGTATTTAGGGCAAGCATGATTATTACCCACAGGATCCAAGTACCGAAGGCTTTGGACCAAATGCTCTACTCTGAACGCGAATTTTCAGCAAAAAGCCCTGCTTTATCAGTACCTGGATCCGCCTTTGGGCGAGGTCTCTGGGCTTTGAGGGTGCAACGAAGGATTCCGGTTCTTGAGCTTACGGTTTAGGGTTTATAGGGTTTAGGGTTTAGGGTTTATGGAGTGACGTGTTTGGGGTGCCGGGCTTTCTTCTCAGAAGTATCGGGTACACTTGAAAGTCCACGGATAGCAATCTAAGGCCATAAGCATCTGGATTGCGGATACAAGTAATAGCTGCACTTCCCGTATTTAGGACTTGTCGCCCCACTCGCTAGTACTCGAAATCGCCCGAGCCACCACAGGAGAAGAAAACGAGAAAACAGTACTCACATTCATACTTACCGAAAGCCTCGTTCCTACACTCGCAAAGGAGACCCCGCAAACCCTATACCAAACCCCTCAAGCCCTAAACCCGTTAACCTAAACCTTCCGGGGATCCCCAACCCGAAACTCTAAACCAGCCGAGAAGCACACGGATGCCCCGGGCTTTTGGTACGGCCAAGCCGGCGTGGCAGAATTCGAGGACCTCGTCGCTGCAGGTGTTCCTCGAAGCGGTGCGAGTTTTATAGCCATGAGGGTTTTAGGGTTTAGGGGTTTAGGGTTTACTATAGGTGTCATGATACTGTAAGGGCTTTTACCATGAGGGTCAGTGAAAGGGCTCTATGCGACTTTGTTGAAGGGGGTTGGAATAAGACTTTCATTGGGCACTGTATGGTGATTGAATAGCTCTAAAAGATTACACTTGACACGTCCTTGGGGGCTTCAGGTGTAAATTTTGCGAATATGGCGCTTACTTCAGGCTAGCCAAACATAGTTCGTTGTAGGGTGCCTCTAACTCATCATTGGGCTCGCATTGAAACTACTTCAATCAAGCAAGTAGGTTCTGGCCGGTTGCTGTCAATGGCTTAGGGCTTATGTCCGCAGGGAAAAATAGAAAACATGTATATCGTTACACATACACACTGGGCGTGGGCTTTGCGAGGTGTCAGAGGATTCTAACAACTAGTAACTAGTGATCCTCGCAACTAAGCCGGGATGTCGTTAAGGTTCCTGACAGCCCAAACCAGCAACCATGCTTCATATGGGTAGTTCTCTAAATCAGGGTCCCTTTTAGGAGCCTTTTTTTATAAGGGTACCGTACTATACTGGGGACCTCAAAAAAGGGACCCGAATTTAGAAAACTACCCATATGAACCGATAGAGCTAGAGCCCAAGCTTCCACCGCAACGCCCCAAGCCTCAGGGCTTAGGGTTTAGGGTTTAGGGTTTAGGAAACCGGTGTAGCAAAACATGTGTAGTAGGGATTGACTGGAAGGCGCTTCCGATGTGCTATCAAGGTTCTTTTGCAAACAAACCATAAATAGTTACTGACCCCGAAAAGCCTAAAAACAGTTTCGGTTGCACAACACCTCTGAAATCACACCAAGCCCTCAAGAAAACAGCACCCTCGACCCCCATCTTCCCATCCTGGACTCCTTCAAACCCAGGCAACATACGCCTTTTGGATTAGGGTTCATGGTTCATGGTTTGGGGATTAGTGTCTTAGGATTAGGCTTCATGGTTTAGGGTTCGGGCTCGGTAACACGAAGACACGCACGGTACAACTTAAACAACTATGCATCGAACCCCAGACTCCTAAACGCCAACCGGAAAGAGTCATTGGCTATGGATTGTACGTATATCTACACACACATACATATGTATGTGTGTATATATATATATATGTTTATGTTCATATTTGCGCTTATACTTATGTGTATATACATACTCAAATCGACATACACTCTATGTGCAATGTATGTCGATGTCTATATTTATAATATGTACATATGCATCTACATGTATATATATATATATAGATGTTAAACATACGAAATTTCCGCGCTGAAGCTTGCACTGTCGACCCAGAGAACTCTCCGGCAAAGGCTCAGCGCCCCAAAGGCTACGAGAAAGTTGCTGCCGGGGTCGAGCATGCAAACCTCGTGGCTTAGGGCTGAGGGCTTAGAGTTTAGGGTTCTCTAGGGTTTATAGGGTTTAGGGCTTAGAGTTTAGGGTTCTCTAGGGTTTATAGGGTTTAGGGCTTAGAGTTTAGGGTTCTCTAGAGTTTATAGGGTTTAGGGCTTTAGGGTTTACATAGGGCCTTTTAGGGTCTAGCGCTTAGGGCCATGCAAACCTCGTGGCTTAAGGGGTTGGGGCTGAGCTTCTTGTCACTTTGCTTTGAAACAATCGAAACCGGGATCCTGTTGAGGGCGTTGCAACGGTTGTAACGTATGACTTCAGCAGGGTCCTAAGCCCTAAACTCTAAACTCCTAAACCGTAAACCCTCTGCTGGATTATTTTTTCATGGGGCCTGTTAGAGCTTCTGTGACGGTTTAAGGGTTTAGGGTTTCGGGCTTCGTGGGTTCAGCGGGGTTTGGGTTCAGGTTGTAAGGTCTGGAAATGTCTGGGTTTAGGTGTCGGGCTTACGCGGGCGAACGGGGTCTATGTGTTTTGGGTCTCTTAACATAGGTTTCCGGACATGTGAGGCATATAACGGCTGGAAATCCTGAAGTTGCAAAAATGTAATGTAGTGTTGAAGGTTCACACCGTCCGAGGTTGTGGCTAGACGGCTTCTCACTTATTTATACAATGAGGCAAACTTTGGCCAGCTACTTTCAAACCACAAAATAGAAGAGTAATACAGGGGCCTTAAGAATTAGAATAGAGTTCTGAGGTATATAATACTATGATTATAAGGGGCCCCCAAAAATAGTACGTATTGGTAATTATTTAGGCCCTTATATGATGTTCAAGCCACAAAACACAAGGGTAAAGAACCACAACTGGGGGACTGGACACTGGAGGACCGGGAAGGCCTTCAGCCTTCCAACCTTCGTAGATCCCTTAAAAGGAGGTTTAGGGTTTAGGGTGTGGGGTTTAGGGTTTAGGGTTTAGGGTTTAGGGTTTAGGGTTCAGGGTTTTAGGGCATTACGGTTTAGCCCAAAGTGTCCTATTTACTATAGTAGAATGTAGGGTTTCAATGTTAGGAGTTACTATCCCCCCCATAACAGTACATAGGACCTTCGGGTAGGAACCCTTAGAGGCTGCGGTTCTTCTGCAGTGTAAAGAATTCGCAAGTAGGGCTCCGGGTTTAGGGTTAGGGTTCTCAAACCCCCCAAGAAAGCATGAAACCTTTACACCCGCCTTCCAAAACTCTTTCAAACACCCTCGTATATGAAAACTGCAGCCTTGTAAGACCAAACCGCGTGCTTCGGCCCAGCTGCATTCAAATCGAGACTGCCAGAGCCGGGCAACTGCGACAAAGGAAGGGCCTTCACCTGCCAAAACCCTCAGCGTTTTTAGGGTTTAGGGTTTAGGTTTTAGGGTTTAGGGTACTCCAGGAAGTTGGAACATGGGTTTAGGATGACTGGTGCTAGGATCTCTTGTGCTTCTCCGTAAGTTCATGAGGATTATATCATGTTCCAACTTTATGGTTTCTGCTATTAAGCCCTAAACTCCCTTTTGGCATCAGCTAAGTTCCTCCACGACAACCCCAATTCGAGATGCGCTTTGCGACGGAAAGGGGTCGGAACCCTAAACCTTAAGCTCAACATCCTAAGGCCTAAACCCTAAACACCACCCCTAAACCACGAAGTGCGTGCCTCTCCCGGATCCTCGGCACCCTCCGGAGGAGGGCAGACCTGTGCTATATTACAAACCCGGTTTAGGGTGTTAGGGTTTGGGGGGTTAGGGTTTAGGGTTTCGGGTTTAGTGTTTAGGGGTAGGGCCTGAACGCCTAAACCCTAAAACCGAGGCATTTCCCTCACCCCAAATCCTGAGCGTTATAACCCCTCAACCCTGAGAGTGACTTAAGGTCCCAAGATCTCAGGGTTTAGGGTTTAGGGTTCTCGGATCTATTGTTCAGAGTCCAGTACAACGCATAGGGGCCTTGAAAGGCAGAATAGAGTTGTGTTTGTTTTTTGGAGGGTATACTATCGTATCACTCTATATTGGAACAGCAGGGGGCTAAGGTTACGGTCACTGTTATTCAGCTTGTGGTATATTTCACTAGTCTTCATGGCGTTTCGGAAGACCGAAGGAATAGCACCAGTTGTTGCTCAGATCTCTCCATGACACCCTAGATCCTTCTTCCCTTCCTGAACCTCCCAGCTACCCGTCTTTGGCTCTTTTCCAATGTAGCTCAGGGGTCCTTTGCGACTCCAAACCCTAAGCCCAATTACAGATTCCCGCGTTCCAGCTTAATTTAGTGTTCAGGGTTGCAGGTACTGGAAGCCTTGGGAAGGACAGAGACAAGTACTCTTTGGATGGGCTCCCTGTTTAAACATTGGACCACCCAAACCTCAAACAGTAACAATGATCCATTCTAAACCCTTCGTCGAAAACCCTAACCCCGTAACCGCAAAATACAGAAACAAACACATCACATGACGAACCACTGAGACATACCCTAAACCCCAAACCCCAAAACTTAGACCCTAAATCCTAAACCCTAAACCCCAAACCCCAAAACTTAGACTGGCTAGCAAAATTTGTCGTCATCAGTGCTGGGAGCGAGGCATCGAATGCAGACAGGTTCCGAGGTCCTTCAACGACAATCGTGCTCGGTTTCACTGGGTTCTACAAGGGCACTGTCGGGTTGCATACGCTTTCAATAGCAGCGGCTTTAAATTATATATATACATATACATATACATACATACATACATATGTAATATGTGGATATATATATATACACACATACATATAGTATACACATAATAAATAAACCCATATATATATATATATATAGATATGTGATCAAGCCTTGCTGGTGTTTAGAGGTCCTTGAGTGGATAACACACACGCAGCCTTCAGGGTTTAGGTTGTCACAAACCTCGTTCTCAACGCCGTCATCATTGTCATCCATCGGCACTGTTCTCATCCTCCTCCGTATCATCGCCATTGCCAAGAATGTCCAGCTGCACGTCTTGCCGCTACAATAACGGGATGATCTCTGTGGACGGCTTCATGATACTGCCTGGCTGGAACGGGTGCCCTAAAGCCTAAACCCTTAAACCCTAAACCCAACGCCCTAAACCCTAAACCCAAAGCCCGAAACCCTAAACCCAGAGCCCTAAACCCTAAACCCAAAGCCCTAAACCCAAAGCCCTAAACCCAAAGCTCTAAACCCTAAACCCTAAGCCCTAAACTTTAAACCCTAAGCCCTAAACCCTAAATCACAGCTCAACCGACCCACCGGACGCCGGGTCCAACATGTCTCAAGGGCCTCGAAAAGCGAGAAGGAAGCAAGGGGGGGGAAGGCCTAAACCCTAAACTCCTAAAGCCCTAAACCCTATACAACCCTAAATCCCTTTAGCCTCAACAGCTTTTTTGCGCGACGTCTCCGATTTGGGATAATGACTGTCATCCTGCAAAAAGCCCTATGGAAGCCTCACAGAAGCAAACCCTAAACCCCAAAGTTTAGGGTTTAGGGTTCAAGGGTTTAGAGGGGTCTTTTTTAAGCACCCTTTTTCCGTCCGCAGTGTCGGAACGCCCCTAAGAGCAGGTGGGGGTTCAGAGGTTTAGGACTTAGAGTTTGGGGTTTAGGGCTTCGGGTTTAGGGGTTTAGGGGTTTAGGGGCCTAGGACTTGGGGTTTCGGGTTTAGGGCTTAGGGTTTTTGCTTTTTAAGTTGGGTTTAGGGTTTAGGACTTGGGGTTTAGGGTTTAGGGTCCCGTCCTGCTTCAACCTTCCGCCACCGGACGAGGCCGCCACGGGCGTGGTGACTGGCGTAGCCTCTGCTGTCGGTACACAGGGCTTCGGTTTTGCAAGGGTTCCTACATGAGTTGTCCTTTGAGGGTTCCTTTAAGAGCACCATAAGGGTTCTATAGGCTCTATATCGTTTAGGATTTAAGGGCCCCCGCCCTTGCAGTAGTCCCTATCTAGGTACTTTAGGGCTAGAGTATATACTATACGGGTACATGGACCCTTAGGGATTAGGCTTGAACCCTGAACATCCTCCTCCGTCCCAGCTTGAAAATGGAGGGGCATAGGGTTTAGGGTTTAGGGTACATAATAAACTTTCAGGGACGCAGATGCACCAAGAATCCTTTGACTTGGGAAACCACATTAAGCATACTTTGGGCAGAAGAAGACTCTACAACTTGGCACGTGACGCAACCCCTTTCTTGAGTTTCCGGGCCTACCCGACTACTTCAGCCTGCCACCAGAGACACCGAACAACAACGAAAGCCCTCGACTAGAAACTAAGCCTCAAAACTGCAACCCAAAGTCTAACTGCACTGTCAGACCCTCCTATGGGGCTTGGGGCTTCTAGCGCTTATAGGGTTTAGGGTTTAGGCGGGATGCTTATAGATCCCTCTTGTGAAAAGCTTTCAAGCAACCCAAAGAAACTCTAAACCCGAAGCTCTAAACCCTAAACCCACATCCCTACGGGCATTTACTCATCTCTCCGCGTGGCGGAAGAAGAGATCTACCCACGCCTGGTCAAGATATCCTGACTGGATGCCGGCTTCAGGTTGCGGGCTTAGGCCGTAGGGTTTAGGGGTTAGGGTTGACGGTTAAGGGTTTATTTAGGGTTGGGAGCCTGGCGTGTCGGTTGCTGTTGGCTGCATGTCGTTAAACCATGTTGTTTGGTGCCGTTTAGTGGGCGCGGTCTAGGGATGCCCCATTCTCGAAGTGCTTTGCCTTCCGACTATTGCCTTGTCATCATCTGCGCAGATGACCATCGGGCAGGACCCGATAACTGAGCTAATAAAGGGCTTGATTATCATTGAATACATTGAATAGGGTTTGGGGGTTGCGTTGGAGGGTTCTATAAGGGCTACTGTAAGCCCTATTCAAATCATTAAGGCCCCTACATTCGTCCGCGAGGATCCTCGTGGGTGTTGAGTCCCATAAGATGTACCTTGAAGACACTATCTTCAGTGCCTTTGTAGTAGAATGTAGGAATTCTATAATAGGAGTTGCTATTTTTGTTTGTGCCTTCACAGTAGAATGTAGGGTTTCTATGCTGGGAACTGCTATTATGGTTTGTGCCTGTATAGTAGAATGTAGGGTTTCTACAATAGGAATTGCTATTATATGCTTTGGGCAAGTATCCCCCCTATAGAAAGTGTTAGCAGGCCTTTTTCTCTGGGAGGCTACGAGCTAAGTGCCTCGGTGCTGGATTGCAATCCAGCAGGCGGCAGTGGGGGGGGGGGGGGTTGGGGTAAGGTTCCCCGCCTGGGAGCTATATAGCATGCTGCTACGGTTAAGGGTTTATGGCAAACCTCCCGTCCGTGCATGTCGGCTTTTTGTGATTGACTGGCAGATACTCAGTGCTCACCTCCTGCCCGATTTACCGAATTCTCTGAAAGCCAAGACCCACATGGAATCAAACAATAGCCTTTATCAATGCCCTAACCTATGAACCCTGAAACCCGAATCCTAAACTCTAAAACCTATGAAACCCTATAACATCCCATAACTCCCTCTAGAACCCTCTGAACGCCCTATGCCCTATAAAGCCATCTTTAAAAAGCTCTTGTAGCCCCAAGCCCTACCCCGAAACCTCCCAACCTATACCCTGTCCTTGAAGTTGCAGCTCTGGGTGCTCGTGCAGGAGACCTCTCCGGCCCAACTGTGACAAGGAAGTGCCCATTTATGAAGGGACGAAATGAACCTTACAGGGGTGCAAGGTTCATACTATACCATACAGGGATCCATACTAAAAGGGGGACAGGGCCTTGACTTTTAAGGGTCATTCGGTCCTTAAGGTCGAGGCCTCCTTAGGGGTTTTATCAGGGTACCTTCGGGGTTTAGGGATTAGGGACAAAGGCCCTAAACCCTAAACCCCAAACCTTACACCCTTAACTTTAAACCAGAAACCTCAAACCCAAACCCCAAAACCTTCAACCCTAAACCTTAAACCCTAAACCCCAAACCCTAAACAAGGGCCCGGCTAGAGTTTGCGAGTTTTAGGGTTCAGTTGTCGGCTCCGTGGCTTCGAGTTTAAGTTGGGTACCGCCCCCATACAGTAACAGTCTATAATAAGGCTACTATTAGGGGCCAAATATATCCATAATATAAATCTTATCCAACTGTTACTGAGTGGGGGCAGTACCCAAAGTTTAAGGTTTAGGGTTAGGGTTCCAAATTGCCAAAAGCAGGAAGCTTCCAAGGATTATAGTAGAGGTTTAGGGGTTTAGGGTTTAGGGTTTAGGGGTTTAGGGTCTAGGAGCTGTGATGACGTATGAGGGGTTCCTCAAGGATTATGTGGGTTGTCTATCGGGGTTTAGGGTGCCCGAAGGGGTTCAAGTGTCCAACTAGACGGCCCCTAGGTGCCCAAAACCGTTCGAAGGTTCAGGGTTCGGGGCCTGATTTTTCAGCTGTTTGCATATTCCCTGGATATGGTGACACATTTATCAGCAAAGAACTTAACAACAACAAACGACTTGGAACAACCCCACCAACGGAGCCCTAACCGTAAACCCTGTATCCTGAATTTTCCTTAAACCAAAATCGCCCTAATCCCCTGGATCCCTAAATGGGGAACGCGACTGGGTTTAGGGTTAAGGGTTTTAGGGTTCCGGTTTTAGGGTTTAGGGTTCCGGTTTTAGGGTTTAGGGTTTAGGATTTTAGGGTTTTAGGGTCTAGGATTTCAGCGTTTAGGGTTTAGGATTTTTGGGCTTCGGTTTTAGGGTTTAGGGCTTAGGGGCCACGTAGGCCAGAAACAGACACGCAACGACACTGCAGGGTTTGGACCCCAACCAAAGCCCCACACGCCCTGAAGCCCAGAAACCTGGAGTAAAGCACTTAACATGCTTGTGCAAGACATTACTTCCAGAACCCCTAGCCTCAACCCTTTCCCTAAACCCTATAAACCCTCAACCCCAAGCCCTAAACCTAATATAGGGGTCATAGGAATCCTTAATCTTCTTTGGGGGTATACTATACTATACTATAATCATAATAATGAAGGAACCCCCACAATAGTATTGGTCATTATTGAGGCCCCTATATTATGCCCTAATTCGCCATAATATGGGGGCCTTAATAATTACCTATACCATTTTGGGGGGTCTTCCTTAGAAAAATGGTATAATATACCCCAAAACCGTAGCCTAATCATTAAGGCCCCTTTTCTAAACCCTTATAGCAGCCCTTATAAAAACCCTTATAGACCCTTTTCAGAACCCTTCAAAGGACCCCTATTCTAATTTATTAAGGCCCCTACCTAAACCCTGAACCCTGAACCCTAAACCCTAAACCCTGAAACCCATTATACCCCGAACCCTGCGAAAGCAATGCCAGGCCTCGAGCTCTGTGGCACCGCGCTGCGGCCGTTGGTCCGCCGCGTCCCTCCGACGTCCTTGGGAGGGGAGGGGAGTTGCGGATTTATGGCTTAGAGGGCTTAGGGTGTACAAAGATATATACGTTTATAGATAGATAGATAGATAAGCAGATAGATAAATAGATAGACAGGTAGATAGATAGGTAGATAGACAGGGTATACGGTATACGGGGTTGGAATTGCGGGCAATGAAGAGATTGGTGTCGACCTCATGGACCTGCCACGCCCAGCTGCAAGCGGTTTGAAGCCGTCAGTTCGCAACAGCAGAAGCCGCCCGCCTCAAGATAAAAACCCCAAACCCTAACCCGAAAAGGGTCTGCAAACAAAAAAAAACTTGCCTCAACATACAAACCCTATGCCCCTCCCCAGGCGCAGTCCATGCCTCTCCGGCGCGGATGTCTCACACCTTTGCCGAATGAGCCATAGGCGTTTGCTGAACAAAATATTTGGTAGGTTTTTACGTGTGTATACACACACACACACATATATATATATATATATATATATGGTCACCCCCCCCCAAGATCCACACCCTATCTGTGAGATATATATATATATACACAAACCCCAAGCGGGCAAATTGCCATCCTCTTGATGGGTAGTAATAACATTCTTCAACGATCTACGGCCAAGGGAGGTACTACAGGGGCTCTATTAAATACCTATACTGTGTTGGGGGTTCCTTGTTATAATCATAGTATGATATACTCCAAAACCCTATTCTGATTATTAAGGCGCCTATATATATATATATATATAACTTATAGCCCTCTTGCATCTACCCTTTACGCAGCCCCCCGGGGAGTGAAAGCCAGGGAAATGCCTGACCCCTGGACCTTAAACCCTAAGCCCTAACCCTAGTATACCCCTACCCCTGAACCCTAGGCCCTTCGAAAGGCTATTGAAAAACAAATCGAGCTCCTGAGCTTCTGAAATTTGGAGGGTTTAGGGTATATAAGGGTTTTTTTGAGGGTTTAGGGGTTTAGGGCTTGGGGGTTCAGGGTTTATGAGGGTTTAGGGGTCAGGGTTCAGGGTTTATAAGGGTTTATGAGGGTTTAGGGTTTAGGGCTTGGGGGGTTCCGGGTTTATAAGGGTTTCGGGTTTAGGGGGTGGAGGTTCAGGGGTGAGGGCGAAGGTTCCCGATCCCCGAAAAACAGTTGTCGCGGGTGCTGAGGGGCTTGTTCATTGCTACCGCTACACGTAGCCTTTACATTCGAACATTGTTTTTTGGCTAACAAAATAACGACCTGCTCGGCATGGTTCTTCAGCTAGCTGCATTTTAGGGAATGTCCGTTGAAGCGGTTGTGTTGATGTGTTGCGGAAGCCGGGGAGAATCTGGTCTCATTCCATGGCCCACTCCCTGTTCCAGTATTAATTCAGTGTCTGTCCATAGTGCATGGGCGAGGTCGAGGTGCCAATGTGGAAACTCCAAGAGCACAGAACCATCACCCTAAACCCTCGTTCTTGGCACTCTCAATTCGGGAGGGTGCCTGTCCCCAGCAAGCATCCGCTACCCTAAGCCCAATAAAGCAGGCTCGGAACAATGCACACACAAAAAGATAATAGACTAGAGTATGCTAGAATACTCTGACTATTATATACTATAACATACTTTAAAGTAATAGCTGTTGCTCATAGGCAACCTCGGCCTCTTTTTCGCCAGCGTGGTGTCAAGCAGAGTTGTTGCCTTCCGATGTGGGTTTTGATGCAGCTTCGCTCCTTGCATACAGAGCCTCCATGTGCCTCCAAGGACACGGTTTTCCCACTCGTACACGTAGCCTTTCTTCTTAGAGCCTTGCTGGAAGACTGGACCCTTTCCCCGCGATTGCATTGATCTCCATACTTCCAAGGCTGGGTTAGGGTTCTTAATATAGGGGCCTGAATAATTATGGTTCTAATTATTAAGGGTTGTGGGGTATGTCAGGTTATAATAGAACCTGTTTTGGTAATGAAGAAGGCCCCTACATTAGGCGGCGAAAGCTTGGTACCCAAGATGTTTCTGTTTAAGTCCCTGCTTAGAGGTGTCTTGTGAGCGAAAGTGCAGCCCTCGATGCTGTTCCTTTCCTCAAGCCCAAACAAACCTAAACACAAAGGACTGCAAGTTGTAAAGCCTCAACTCTCACCTAGCCTACCCTAAACCCAAGACCTAAACCCCAAACGGCAAACCGTTAAGGATAAGCAAGGCCTATCACCCCGAGTTGCAATGCGACGCTGTCTCGTACACGTTGAAATAAAGAGGATTGCGGCTGGGTTCGGTTGTGTAAGGTGCAAACACTCCTGTAGATTTCGGAAATGGCCCTGTGACATCCACCACAAATCTCGTCCCTTCACGCCCCCAATTCCCTCCTACCATCTAATCGGTAGTATTTTTGGAGGTGCCCCTTAAAGGGTACCCCTTCTGAACCCTACTTTTGGCTCTCTTAGAAGGGACCTTATTGAGAGGGTCTATATCCCCATGGGTCTCCCTAATCCTAGCTCCCATCTGAGTTTGTGTAACTCTAAACCCTAAACCCTAAACCCTAAACCCTAAACCCTAAACCCTAAACCCCAACCCTGACGAGGGTTGTTCCGAACCTCGGTCCCCTCCTGTGGGTTGGGGATTCTTATGCTCAGAGTGGTGCACTCCCACTGAAGTAGATAAGGTAATGCAGGGGCCTTAATCATTACCTATACTGTTGTAGGGGGTTCCTTATTATAACTACAGTATAATGTGTCCCCAAAACCCTATTCTAATTATTAAGGCCCTTACATTAGGCTGAAACCTGATGTACAACAATATGTGGATATTTTCGTAATGAGGCCTGCAGCTACTCTCTTGAGTCATGGCTGGCTTTGTGCGTGGATGCATCGGGCGCGGGACAAAATGCCGGGATGCCTCATAGCAGGAACCCCTAACGCAGACCACCGCAATCTCTGAAATCCCCATGGTATGATCTCATCCGACAAAACAAAGCCCACCTGCAAAACCGTCCGACGAAACCCTGTAGCAACCACAACCCCTGATGCTTACCTGTGGTTAGTACGGAATGGAGGAATGGGTACAATTATAACTACTATTACTACCATTCTTCCATTCCCTACTAACCAAAGGTAAGGATGAAGCAGGCTCGTTTAGGAAAGCAGGAAGGGATATCTGGGGCCAAGGGCTTTCAGCAAGGACCAGGGGCCAACACATGCCTCGTTATTGCGGGTTTAGGGTTTAGGGTTTAGGGTTTAGGGTTTAGGGTTTAGGGTTTGGGTAGGCTAAGACGGAGAGAGCTATACGGTTCAGGATTTAGGGCTGAGAGAAAAGAGAGGGCAAGAGAGGGACTGACTGCCCTTGGCCCAAGCCCCAAGCAAAGCAATGCAAGGAGAGAGAAAGAGACCTACCTGCAGATGATGGAGATGATGAAGATATCCTGAAAAGCCAAGTCGTCGCACGGCTTCTGTATTTCGGATGCAGTAAAGCAGAAGTATCCCGTTTGCATCATAAGTTCTATGAACAGATTTTTGAAGGCATCTAAAGTCCCAGGTTTTTTATCTAACCACCCCTATCTCGTGTCGCCAGGCCTTTGACCGGTGCCTCTTTGGCCACTATTGAGACCCGAGCCGCCACTTCTTGTCTCAGACGGTACAATACTACTGGACAGCTCCAAAGGACGGCTCCAAGAGCCGTGAGAATTGACCTACGCTCCCTGAAAAGATGTGGTTGCACCGATGGGGTTGTGGGTATGTGAGGTTACAGTACGGGTTTAGGCTTTGTGTGATGGATGATGGTGTAGAGTGCGAGAATGTTGCAGTATGGTAGCATAAGTGGATAAGGGTCCCTACTTCATACTTGCTTCCGCAGTTTTGGCATTTAGGCCGTGGGGTTCGAAAGTTGAGGGTTTGCCAGGGTTTGCGAGTCGTAGGGGATCGAGCTCTTCGAAGCCTCAGAGGTCAGCTCAGGGGTTTGGGCATACACGGGTGTTGTGTTGCTTTCCCACTATGTGGGCCTTTGGGACATTTCATGTTATTGTTTTCTATTATTGGCCTTAAGAGGATCTTACCTACGACTATTTTTCAGAGGCTCTATAATGGGCTAACCTAGCCCACTTCTGGATGTTCCGATTGCTGGGATCAAGGAAGCGAAATGCAGTCGGGCATTTGGCCTAGGCTCCTCAACTAAGCCCCTGAATCCGAAACCCTGAACCGAAAAATCACAAAACCTGTATGCTACGTTAAATCCTTAAGGGTAACAGGTACAATCTTTTAAATCCAAACCCTGGACCCCCTCACAACCTGCTCTACTTGGAGTTTTCATGGGTAGTTATGCTTTTCTTACAGCCCCACTTATAACTACCCATGAACGTCTAAGTAGCTATAATTCCCCTAATATGGGTCGTAATGTGTGATATTTATAGTTACATTTTCTTATACCCCGCCTATACCTACCCATGACCTCTAAAGCTAGGATTAGG
Organism: Symbiodinium sp. CCMP2456; assembly: GCA_905221635.1. Taxonomy (NCBI): domain Eukaryota; class Dinophyceae; order Suessiales; family Symbiodiniaceae; genus Symbiodinium; species Symbiodinium sp. CCMP2456. The sequence continues at coordinate 36,758 of CAJNDV010019891.1, read as the reverse complement.
GGGACCCTTGGGGATATAGACCCTCTCAACAAGGTCCCTTCTAAGAGAGCCAAAAGTAGGGTTCAGAAGGGGTACCCTTTAAGGGGTACCCCTAATAATACTATAGTTACATTTCTCATACCCCGCCTATACCTAAAGGCCCTAAACCCTAAACCCTAAACCCTAAACCCTACATGACCTCTAAGTAGCCCGGTGAGGAGTCGGCGCAAATTCGGGCTGTGACCTCCGTCATCGAGTCGGAGTACGATCGGCAGATCAAGGCTGGATGCTTCGGGGGTAGCCACGGTTTAGGGTTTTAGGGTTTAGGGTTTAGGGTTTAGGGTTTAGGGTTTAGGGCTTCAGAGGTTGGATTTAGGGTTGTATAGGGTTTAGGGCTCAGGGCTTAGAGGGTTTAGGGCTCGGCGTGCAGAGGTGAACGACTTTACATAAGGTTTCAGGGCTCAGATTGTTTGGGGTTTCAGGGCTTCGAGGCTTTTTGGGGCATAGGCTTAGGGTTTAGGGTGCAAAGCGAGGTTCAGAGCTTAGGGGCCGAGGATCCAGGGTTAAGTCTACGTCCTTTGACCCCAGTTCTTCACCAAGTCTTTCTTTCTGGATCCTGCAACAGGCAAAGAGTTTCTGTCAGGTCACAATTCGGCATACAAATCATCGGCTGTGACCTGCGAATTATTCCAGTATTTCCAGGTTCTCTACTTGTACAAGAGTTCGGGGTGCAAAAAGACGTAACAAAGCACGAGGTCTCATGTGGTTATGAAGCACTTGCCCTGCAGGTGATCCGCGCCACCGGCTCTGCTAACTACACACTGATCACACGCAGAGCAAAGGCGCTGCAATCTTATGACCAGTCAGATACCATGTCGACCCAGAGCCCCTCAGCCCCTAGACCACTCCAGCCTCAAACCCGGAAACCACGTAATGTAGGGGCCTCAAAAATTACCTATACTATTTGTTTTTTTTTGGGGGGGAGGGCTCCTTAGAATTATAATTCTACTATAAAGGACCCCCAAAATTAAGGCGCCTATATTATTGCTGCTCCAAACCCGAATCCGAAGTCCCTCGAGCCGGAAGCCCGGCCCCAAGCCCCATAGTAAAAGATCCCGGTTTAGGGTTTAGGGTTTAGGGTTTAGGGTTTAGGGTTCAACTGCAGAGGCCTAGGCTTCAGGCGTTAGGTCTTAAAGCATCCTGCTTAGACCCAGGGTCCTGAAATCTAGAGGGAAAATGCTTCAACTCAGAATCCGTTTCGTGATACATACGAGGAAGTTTCTCAAAACCTATGTGGACGACGTAGTTGAACTGTTGGAAGACCTTGGCTCTGACAACACATCCCGAGTTCTCATAAACTTATAGTCCCTTGGCCGGCATGTCCACAGAGAGACCATCTTCATAGCTCAATATAGCTCATGACCATGTACCACGGGCCATAGGATCAAGAGGCAGCCCGAGGATGAACATGGCGGCCGGAGTATTTAGAGCTGGTATTCCCTGGGATCCCCCCTGCATACAGCTTGAGTCTAAGCCCAACCCTAACACTCTATAAGCCCCAAAGCCCCTGATTATGTTGCGCTTCCATACTAGCGGTCCTGGTGGATGGCAAGTGATGCACCAAAAGTCCTAAGCCCCAAACCCTAAACCCTATAACCCTAAACCCCAACCCTAAACCCTATTCCTTAATTGCGGGATATTAAACCCCCAAAGCCTAAAGCCCCTTTTTCAACCCCCCCAACATCCAGCGAGTCTCACGCGACGAAAACCCTGGAGCCTCCTGCCCCAACCCTAAAGCCCGGACTCTGAAGTTTTAGGGTTTAGGGCTTTGGGTTTAGGGTCTAGGGTTTAGGATTTAGGCTTTAGGGTCTCGGGTTTAGGGTCTAGGGTTGAGGGNNTAGGGTTTAGGGTTTAGGGAGGCCTAAAGGCTATAATGGCTATACCCTGAAGTGGTGGGATCAGAACATGCTTTCTTGCAGAGTTTGGAGCATCGGCTGAAGTTTAACGCCTGTGTCTGAAACTTTAAGCCCGCACCCCAGACTCTAAAGCCCATACCATTGAAAGGCCCATATCCCAGAGCCTGTATTTGCTCACTATAAACATCACTCTAATTTAGAAAGTCCACCCCCCCCCCCCCCCCCCCCTGACCCGAAGCCTTAGATCCGAAACGCACCTTTCACCCGCTTCAGCCTCCTCCATGCCGCGGCTGTGCCCAAGGCGTCGTGGACGCGCTGGCTGTAAGAGATCACGGCCCGCAGTACCAGATGCGTTCCGTCTCCAAACCCTCAAGTCTCTAAGCCCCTAGCTCCTTAAGCCCCAAACCCTAAGCCTCCACCACCCCGAAACCCAAGCGCTAGACTACCCTCTCCGCACACGCCAAAGACACACGCCCTCGGCTCCCTAAGATCTAAAGGTCCAAACCCTAAGCCCTAAACAATCAACACAACAAGCGCCGAATTCCTGGGATCCGACAGCCTCAAATACCGACGCCGGAATCATCCGGCTGTCTTCTGAAGCCATGGTCGTGGATGTCTCAGCCTTGGTGAAGTTCCTCAGAAAGGCCCCTGGGCCCCGTCCTCGGGGCTTAGTGGGCTTTAAGTTGTTTAAAGGGTTGTGATCGAGTCGGCAAGGGTTCTACTCATAGTATTTAGGGCCGCTGCTTCAGAGGCTTGGGGCTAGAGTTTAGGTCTTTGGTGCTAGGGGGGCTCAGGGCTTCGGTTCGTGGGCTAGGGAGTGTAGGATTTAGAGTTGGAGAGACTGCAACCGGTACATCATAGGAGTCATGACGGTAACTTTTTAACTGTTTTGCTGTAGCAGAGCCCACAGAACACCAAACCCGAACACCCTAAAGACCGGAAGCCGTAAACTCCAAACCGCTCAGCCCCAGAAGGCCAGACACCCTAATATAGAAGCTGAAACACTGACCAATATTATTGCTTAGGATTCGTTATCATAGCTATGCCATGATACCCCAAGGCCCCATTCTAATTCTTAGGCTCCCTTTATTGAGCCCTAACTACACCCGAAGACTCACATCTTTGGAGCCACAATCCATCACTCGAGAAGACGGGTTGATTTGGGCTACTGCCTGCCGAACTTTTCCGTAACCCAATCCAAAGCCTACCGTTCAGGGTGTAAAGCTTGTAGGGTTTAGGGAAGTTGAGGCTTTAGCTTAGGGCCCCAGCTTTCCTAGCCCCTGTATGGCGAGCTATGGTCACAACACTGCCTAGTTCCGCAGTGGGGTCTAGCCTGAATGCAAGACCTCAAGCCCTTTCAACCCTAAGCCGAACAACATCAACATGCGCGAAGTGTGATCCTCCTGGTGAGGCGTACATCATGGGTGGGACGCCACTTGGTACCAGTGTTTGGGGCGAGAGGCTCCAATAATTAAGGCTTCGGGCCTTTAAGATTTTGGGCTTTTGTTTTTTCGTGGTTTAGGGCTTTAGGCTTCGGGCCTGAGGCACTGCTAATAAGACGGTGACGACAAACACTCAAACTCCGCAGCTCGTGTTGTCTTTCCCAGCAGCACTGACAACATCACTTACCGCGACACTACGACTCCCACTATTTCTACGAGTAGTTGTAGTTGTAGTAGTAGTA
>CAJNDV010019891.1:989-11810 GCA_905221635.1 Symbiodinium sp. CCMP2456 | reverse complement strand
ACTCCCTGCAAACGGTCAATGACTTAGGGTTCAGGAGTTGAGGGTTTAAGGTTGCCATCAGATATTTGCTTAAGGGCTTGCGGCTTCGTGGGTTGGGGCTAAGACCCTAAACCCTAAACCCTAAACCCTAAACCCTAAACCCTAAAAACTAAACCTTAGCCGGGCCCAGGCTGAGGGTTTAGGGTTTAGGGTTTAGGGGCTACCCTGGAAGATCCAAGGCCAAGTGAGGGATTTGAGTTTAGGGTTTAGGGTTTAGGGTTTAGGGTTTAGGGAGCTGCTGGAATATATAAGTAATAGTGTGTTTTCGGGCTTAGGTTGCTGCGCCACCCAAGCCCTAAGCCCTAAAGCCTGAACCCAAAAAGTTGAAACCTTTGAAACCCTGAAAACCCTAGGCCCTAGATCCTAAACCCGCAGGCTTAAATCCTAATCCCCACAGGCCCAAACTCATCCCGAACCCTGAACCCTAGACCCTGCCTGGGTTAAGGGTTTAGGGTTTAGGGGTTTCGAGTCTATGTTTTCAATTAGCCTACCCGACTTCTCAGGGCAAGAGTACCAAAGTCTGCAGCATAGGCTCTTACACTCTTAGACATGTGAGTGTTTGTCAATACTTGTTGTTTCAGGCCTGGTCATGGATGATTTGCGGGGTCCTATCGCTTTACAGAGATCTGGTCGGCGTTGAATGTGGGGTATCTTTTTTTTACTCTGGTCAAATTCATAATCGTAGCAGTACGAGTAGCAAAGCAAAAGTAGCATTAGTTATATTGGTCATAGTAATGGTGGTGATCTCACTAGTGTAGTAGTGAGATCAACTGTAGCAATGATGATTCTATCAGATGGGGCAGTGGCTCATAAGCCGACCTGGTGGGCATCGACTGGGTATCTCGCCACATCTCACACGGTAAATTTAGGTACAACTGCCGCGGCAGCGCTGACATTTCACAAAAGATGGTCTTTGTTGCTCGTTTCGCTGCTTTTGGAGGGGGTCCTCTCGCTTTGCGAGGGTTCCCGCGAAATTTGACATTCCACGACCACCCTACTCTTCACTGCAAGTGCGGAAGCTTTGATGGATGCTCAATTGAAATGAGAAGGGGTTGCGGTTGCAGTATAGCATTTTTGCAATAACAAGGAAGAAAACGGGCGTAATGATTAATCATGATAACTAATGGGGATCCCCGATGAGGAGTAGTACTGATTGTGAAAACCCTTGCTTTGGCCTGAGCCCTCTGAAGGAAAACAAAACTTGACTGCAGTGGCAGGAATTTTCGTCCTTGTGTGGAACCTCCCAGAGTCCAGGAAACATATCTTCGGCCCGCTAAAGCGTAAACCCGAAACCACTAAACCCATACCCCTCCAAACCCTACTTTGAAACCCTAAACACCCTGAAAGGAAACCTTGGCAGAGAAACCCTTAAAGAAACCTTTAAACAACACTCAAAGGAACTCTTAAACCAAAAACGAAGGTCTGCATCAGGATGTGGACTTTGCGGGTTTAGGGTTCAGGGTTTGAGGCTCCTCGTCTTTGGTCTCCGAAGGCAATGCCGTCCTCGCCCACTTAGAAGCAACGTGTTGAAGGTGGTCGATTTCGGCTTATGTTGGTTATTTGGATTTTGGTGGTTTAGTTTGGCTTTTTGGGGCTTGGGCCTAGTCGTTGGGGGTGTCGAAGGCGAGGGTACAGACGCTAAAGCTCTGACCGCCGCCTTCTGGTGCACTGGCCCAGGCTCAGAACAAAATAATCAAAACGGCATCACAGTCACCAGACGAAACCGCCAAAACAGCACAGCACATCGTCAGCCGGAGCACGAGTAGCACCACCACCGCCGCCACACCACCACCACCACCATCATCACCATCCTCACCAGCACTGATCAGAACGTAATCGACCGAGCGAATATCGTACATCTGAACAGAACTTTGTGGCCTTTTGCTTTAACCTCCCTGAATCTCTTCAGCCCCTGAGGAACAACAGCTAGATCCCAATGCACGCACTTCACCCCGAAAGGCGCCGAAATGGAAACGGTTTAGGGTTTAGGGTTTATAGGGTTAAACACGGGCCCAAAATAACTAGACCAGGGTTTGCGGGGTTAGGAGTGTTGTTGTAGTGAATGAGCCCGAAGCAGGCGCTAGCTGCTATTTTTACGAGGTCTCGGTGCTAACACTTCTTCTTCAAAAGTGAAGCTTAAACCTCGAAAGTATTTTCTAGAACCGTTCTGAATCTGCCCATAAAATGAAAGACCATACCACAAACATGCCATTAGGATCATTACGACCAGAAAGGCGCGACCACTGTCTCTTGCAAACGGCCCTGAAATGCTTATGGCAAACACATGTCGCAACTAGTTGTAATTCTCTGCCAAGATTTACGTCATCTTACCACCCACGACGAGCACTGCGACCACGATGACCACGACGACAAGGACAACAACGACGAGGACGAAATGCGCCTGGCGTGCCAATCAATTAACACTCTCTTCTCTAAGGACTTGAGGAGGGACCCCAAATAGGGACCCTTAATCCCACTACCTGAAATAACCATTGTACAGTCCTTATATACCCCTGATATAGCCAGGTTGTCTCCATATTAACCCCAATAACCTACAAGGGTACCTATTAAGGGTCACTCCTAAAGCCCTAGATCTTCACTTCTAATGTAAGAACCCTATAGTGCTACCACAGTGCTTGGTGCAAAAGAAAACCCCTTGCGACAAAAAGAAAACCCCTTGCGACAGAAACCCCGTTGTGCTAAAAACCGCAGCAACGAAGCCCTGAATGCAAACCCTGATTCCCTCTGAAAATCCTGACTCTTAAACTCTAAGCCGAAACCCTCAGCACCTTCATGCTGCCCCCAAACCTTGAACCCCCAAACCTAGGCTCCTGGCTCGTGTGCCCCTCGGCACCGGCGCAGGGCAAAGCGCCGGGGCACCCAGGGCGGAGCAAAGGCGTTGAGCGACCTACCGGTTTATGGTTTAGGGTGCAGGGCTCCTTTGAAGTGATCTACATGGCTTTACAGGGTTTGTATGGGGTTCAATGGGTTTTCAATGGAAAGGATTCGGCCTGGCATATTTTAAACGGAAATTCGATGCACGATGAAGAGCCCAACTTGAACAACAGCTTTCGATGTGGACATTAAAATCGACATGATTGAAGAAGCCAGGACATTGAAGGATTCTGGGGCAACAGCAGTCAGGTTACGACCCGCACCGAGGTTTATGGCGACTTGGAGAACACGTCCGTAGGTCTTGAGGCCCGTGGAAGTGCAACCATTATACAAAAGCATTGCGCAACAAACATATGTAGCTGAATCTGAGTGTTTTCTAGCTGTATTGGCTGGATTTAATGTATATATGTTGTTCGGGGGCGCTTGGCATTGTTAGCTCCCGAAGGTCAGCCTCTTGCAACCACTTGGTCGAATTAAGTAGCAGTTTTCGACCGTGGCAGCGGTAATCAGAAATATCGAGTTGTGTTCACTCCCGGAAGGTCACGTTCCATCACCGTCTCCGCCTGGTCAGCCTGTTGACCTCTTCCGGAACATCCGCCCGCCATCTGCCGTCTCAGATGCCGGTTTTCCATGAGGGTGTGCTGAGAAGTCACGAGGCCAAGTCGTGCACATGAGGGGCTTAGGGTTTAGGGTTTANNGGTTTAGGGTTTAGGGTTCTATCATCTGGTTGCATTCTCAACAGCAACGTGACGAGGATGTCTGCTTTACTCACCGGGCTCCCAAATGTCGCTTTACCTTGGCTGCACACACATCAATCTGTGTTCGGGTTGGGATGAAGGTTTTAAAGATCAGGGTGTTGCTTGACAACTAGAGTAAGGTGTGGGGGGGGGGGGGGGGGGGCAGGGCGTCACGGACCTCCGGTAAGGGACAACTTAGGTTATGTACGGTGTTAAGGGCTTCTTCGGGTTTATGTAGTATGGAAACCACAGGGTACGCCGTTAAACCATGTGCAACAAGCATGCGATACTTTTCTACACGCAAGGCCTGAACATACGGTCGCGGCAGCAATCAACATGACGACTGTACACGGTTACATGAACTTCTACGTATGGTACGATGCAAAACAACATCTAGGTCTAGGGCTCCGGGTTTGAGGTTTAAGGCTTAATGGAAGGATGGTTTGACGCTTATACTTCAAGCGGTCCTGGGCAATACTGGTGCTAAGTATTTCATTCAAGCCCACTAGCAGCTAGCAGGGATTATATACATGTGCCAAAACCCCCAGAACAAAACGGGAACAAGACACTCGCCCATCTTCCTAAGGAGGCCTATCGCCAACATCCAAACATAAAACCTTCTGCAAACATTGGTCAAAGTTCCTTACACCATATAAGCCTTAATTTTGAACCGTAAACACCCAAAGCCGTACACCCTAGCTAGGGTTCGCAGTCCATTTGCTCACCTCCCGCTCTTCACGGCCGGTGAGTCCCCAGGCAAATCTTTGCGCGCTGCAATGCAACCTGGTCCATTGGGCGGGTAAGGTAGGGTTTAGGATTAAGCATTAAGGGTTTAAAGGGTTAGGGGGTTTCGGGGCTGAGGGGTTTAGATTCATAGACGGTTTGAAAATTTGGGTTCAAGATTCAGGCTTCCTTCGTTTTTGACAAGATTTACACCATCATTGCAGCATCACCTGCGCCAAAGCGTGCCCGTGCAAGCGGCCGGCAAATGTCCGTTAACACTCAAAGTTTGAAGTTTACGGGTTTAGAGTCTCAGTCTCTTGAAGAGTAGGTTCAGACACCTGAATAGGAGGGTATGGGTTGATTCGGATGTAGGCCTGTGGAAGGTCTTGTTCTTAACGTTTTATGAGTTTAAGTTTGAACGGCTCCTTCAAGGGTTCCTTCGTAAGGTATTTACAGGGGTTCCACAAGGGGTTCAAGCACAAGGTATCACCTTGGCAACGGTGTGCTGTTACACCTGCATGACAATAGGCTCTACATCTGACATCCTCCGGCACAGAGGGGGCGCACATGCCACATGCCACCACCAACACCGAGAGTTCGACAACCAAACATGATTCTCCGTTTGCTCAAATGATTCGCATGTAGAACGCGACATCTAAGATGCCACATCAACCCGTGACGTTTTACATGTATTTGTCGCCCGAGAACCCTGCTGCAAAATCCGATTGTATGCAAATGCTTTCTCCGATGCAACATCCGCACAAACAAGGCAGTTTCTGCACGTGCATTTTGAATGATATGTTACTCAAGAGGCAGTTCACGCAAGCGATGAAAAAACCCAACTTCCCATGCTCTGAGAGAATCCTGATGAATTCCAGGAAGAAGACTACTCCATCCTTGCCAACTCGCAAAATTGGAAAGGAGGATCGTGCTGTAAGCTCTGCCCGAAAATTTCACCACGGCAAACGCAGCACAACATTTTCCTAAAGCTCCGGCAAGGCCATGCAATTGAGATCTCGTTCACGTTATGTGTGCCGAGACTGCTGCCACTACTGCCCCCTTAGCTTACTTAACTTGCACGCAGGCAAGCCCTTCAACCGGAGCCTCAGGACGGGCAGAACACTGGCTGCATCCACTGGCTACCGCGGGCCGATCTGCTAACAGTCTGATATTCAGCACAGCAATATTGCCTTACTAGTACTTACTTCTATCGCGGCCCAAAGTAGTGCAGCAATCTGCCAATGTGTCATAAAGAGACATGGTACTTGCGTGGGATCGGAGGGGTCGCAGGACAATGCCAGACACTGAAAACTGACCACATCATTAGTCATTGTACAACAATATGGCTGCATATTGCCATGGTAGCCTAGAAATGGCGCCAGAACCTGAACAGTGGAAGGCTACATCGTCCAGCCAGTTTTATTATACAGGGGAGCTAAATCTTATAAGTCATGCTTCAAGGTCGTGTACACAGGTATGTATATATATATATATATGTATACACACACACTTATGTTTATACTTTGAACATCAAGTACATATATCATATAAAAATGAAACAGATGTATATATTATGAATAAGAAGATGAAGAATACACATAAATAAGGATATATATATATATATATATACACATGAATATCTCTGCATATATCTGTACATATATATATATATATATTTATATTTATGTGTGTATATATATATATATATATGTGTTTGTGTGTCTATGCGATAGCTCTATCAGGAGCTAGGCTACGGGCAATAGCCTCGAAGCTGCAAGTCGAAACCCGAAACACTGGAATTCAGGGTGTAGGTTTAGAGTTTAGGTTTGGGGTTTCGGGTGTTGGGTTGAGGGCTCGAAACCTGCAAAAATCGAAGCCCCAAAGAACCCCAAACCTTACCCCTACGTTTCTTCAATCAGAGCCAGCAGGAGCAGTTTCTGCTTGCTGCTGTTGGTGCCCAAAATTAGACCATAAACATAAAAATGGATAGGGACATCCCATTAAAAAACAAAACCCTTATCATAACATAAACTCCGGTAAGGTAGGGATATCCTCGCAAGCTGTATATGCTTACATGCTTCGTCCCCCAAGCGGAATTTGGGTGTTCTTGCATGTTCCTAAACCCCAACCCTAGCTCGAAAGTCCTACATCCCTTGTGCAGACCCATTGATTGATAACCACAGGGTTTAGGGTTTAGGGTTTAGGGCTTTGGGTTTGGGTTTAGGGTTTAGGGTTTAGGGTTTAGGGTTTACCACAGAAGGCAGCCTGAACCCAATCGTTACTGGTCTGAATTGTCAATGTGGAGCGGGGGTGGGGGGGCAACTCTTCACCGCCTAGCATGTGCCAGGTTTCGGGTCGAGTCAGTTTAGGTTCTGGGGCGTAGGGTTTTAGGGTTTTGGGGTTTGAGTCGAGGGTTTCTGACGGAGAGCCTGGAAAGAACTCCTAAACCCCTAACCTCTCACCATGCAGAGGACTCTAGCTTCTCCTAAGGTTGCAAGGGACGCACTAATAAGGTACTTTGGTTTAGGGTTTAGGGCTTCGGGTTTAGGGCTTATGGTTTAGGGTTTAGGGCTCAGGGCTTAGGGTTGCGGATCGTCGTTATCTAGGTTAAAATTTGGGAGAGTGTATGACTATTAGGTACTTGTCTGACTGGCCCAAAACCCAAGGAGATAAAAGTTGAAACTTTCAGAATCGACTACCTATAAGAACCCCAAAAGTTGAAAAGTTGAGGGTTCCCATGTTTTTTTGGATTGGTCGGGTTTCGGAGCCTGCTGGCTAAAGGGTTGAAGGCTTTAGGGCTTTGGGGTTTAGGGTTTAGGGTTTAGGGTTAGGAACCCTAAACCCTAAACCCTAAACCCTAAACCCGGTCTTAAGGTTGATGGCTGTGGCTTCCGGTCTAGAAGTGAGGATGTCGAACAAAAACCAGGATACTCCTGAAGTCACTCCTAGGTTCTGTCATGGACTCATAAATACAAAGCATACAGTGTCGCAAGGCCTTGTCTATTATCCGTTTAGGATGGCTCAGGGCTTAAGGGTTCTTGGCTTTCGTGTTTAGGGTTTAGGGTTTGGGTTTAGGGTTTAGGGTTTAGGGTTTAGGGTCTAGGGTTTAGGGTTTGGGGTTTAAGGTTTTAGGCATTGGTAAGTACAAGACACACCAGACGTGCAACAAGACAAGCAGCGTCTGATCCTTGCGCAGGCACTCATGCATCCTTGTCGGGATGCTTGGCCATTGGGTGCCAAAGACGGGCTACGATAAGAACCGCAAACAACGGGCGCTATAAGGGATACCATAATCAGGATACTATGACGGGTCCTCTAACTGTAAGGGGTCGCGTAAGGCGTAGTGCCCGGGTTCTGTAAGGGTTCGATTCGAAGGCCTGCACATTCAGGATTTGGGGCTAAGCTTCGGGTGCACTCGCGGCTCCAACATTCAGCGACTTACGGGTTAAGGCTTGGGGTTTAGAGTCTAGGGCTTAGGGCTCTGGTTTAGAGGTCCAGGGTCCCGGGCTCCAGGGCTGGGGGCTACGGGGTGTAGGCTGAAGTCTAGGGTTTAGGGTTTAGGGCTTTAGGGTTTTAGGGTTTGGGGTGTAGGGTTTCGGGTTTAGGGTTTAGGGTTTTGGGGTTTAGGGTTTAGGGTTTTAGGATGTAGGGTTTTAGGGTTTAGGGCTTAGGGTTTTAGGGGTTTAGGGGTTTAGGGGTTTAGGGTTTAGGGTTTATTTAGGGTTTATTTAGGGTTTAGGGTTAAGGGTTTTAGTTTTAGGGTTTAAAGGGTTTAAAGGGCCTTTTCTGTTGCTTGCACTCCACAAAGCCCTTGTTGGGCTTGAGGATTTAGGGTTTAGGGTTTGGGCCTCTTTGTTGAGACCAAAGCTTATACATGAAGGCAGAGCTCCCACCGAATATAGGCCCTGACAACTCGATTAGCGTTATGGGATATACTATCCTATACCGACAAAAAGTTAACCCTAAACAGTACTAAATGACATGACATAATATTCCGAATACCTGAGCCCCAAATAACCTACCTCTTCAAGGACATTTGTAAGGAAATCATAATGAGGAAACCCTGAACAGGCAGGTTTTATAGGGTCCAGGTAGTTCAGTTCTATACCACCCTAAACCCTAAAACCCCAAAACGCTAAAACCCTAAATCCCGAAATCCCAAACCCTAACACCCTCGACCCAAAGCCCTGAACCGAAGTCATCTTCGAGGATCAGAGCTCGAAGTTCGCTCCAAGGAGCCTCGCAGAGGGGCTGTGGACTAGGGCCTAGGGTTTTAGGGTTTAGGGTTCTAGAGTTTAGGGCTTTAGGGCTTAGGGTTTTAGGGTTTAGGGGTTAGGGTTTGGGGTTTTAGGGTTTGGGGTCTAGGGTTTCGGAGATTTAGGGTTTAGGGGTAGGGTTTAGGGTTTAAGGTTCTATACGGTGTGACAAAGTGCTTGCTTTGCCATTGCGGATTCCTAAGGCGTCATTCGTTCGCTAGTGCTTTCGCTATGTCCGCATGTTGCTGTCATTGTTGGCTAGTTGTTTCAGTACTTGTCTGGCTTCCGCTCCTTCCCTAAACCCTAAGCCCTAAACCCTAAACCCGAAACCCTAAACCCGAAACCGCAAACCGTATGGTTCAGTCTTTCTGTCTTTGTGCCTTTCTACACTTCTTTAAGTTCGTTATTTGTGTATCAATTTGTTCATGTCTGCTAGTGTGTTAACTTCTTTCTTTCCCTGAATAAAAATATGATAATGAAAAATACATATACACGTACATACATACATACATACATACATACATACATACATACATACATACATATATATATATATATATACATATGCTGCATGTGCGAGTATATGCCTTATATATACACGTATACAGGCTGTTATTCTTATTCCGACTGTTATTTTTTGTGAATACATGGATATCAAACAGAAGTTTGGCATTGGATCTCGTGGCTCAGGGATTACGCAGTTGGTTGCAGGGAGAGCCAAGGCCTCCCGATGCAACTTGAAGTGAGACATGGTCGCCTTTGGGTCTAGGGCTTACAGGGTTTAGGGCTTAGGGTTTAGGGTTTAGGGTTTAGGGCTTAGGGTTTAAGGTTTAGGGTTTAGGGCGTACAGGGTTAAGGGTTTAGGGTGGCTGCAGTGAAGGGTAGTCAGGGGGCATGTAAAGTTCATAGGCCACTCCATTATACCTTGCACCCTATAAAACTAAGCCCTAACTATAAACCGTAAATCCGACACCCTAAACTCTAAACCCTAAACCTTTTCAGCCCTGAACCCTGCTTGGTCAAGAAGGTTCGATGAACGTCAGTTCGTCCGTGAAAGACGCATCCAGGGCTCCTAAATATTGTTTCAAAGTCCAAAGCCAAGCGCTCCACTCTCCATGCTCTGCTTCGCAATTAGCAGGTCTAAAGACATCCGGTTTCGGAAGCAGCCGGGCCATATCGGCCCCGGCTAGCCCCGACTTGCCTGAGTCCCTTGCTGCAGCCAACGCTGCTTGCGCAGCCGTGCTGGCTGCTTGCGTAACTTCCATCATCTGTCTCATCATCAACACCGGGTCGCTCTGGCTCAGGGACATCATGTTTGCAGGGTTGCTGGCACTAGCAGTTCCACCAGGACTAAAGGGGTTTGTGGAAGGATCGGGCCCTATTGCCAACTCCGGATCATCCTCATTCACGCAATGCACAGCTGAAGGAATTGCAATTCAAGTCGACTTCGGCACTGCCTGGTATCAAATGTTGCTCAAACACTCCTACGGTGCGATCCTGAAATTCAATGTCACGCTCACACTCAGCAAGAGGGTGCACTGACGCAGTCTGCAAATGCTCTGGCACGGCGGTCCTATGCACGTCTTCACAACCAAAATCTCTGAAGGCTTCCTTCAGGTAATCCTTTCTAAGGCACTTTTCCCCATGAAACACCGAGTCCACGGTAGTTAAACTTTCAAGGTGATTTTCGAAGCTTGCCCTACAGGTGCTAAGAATCTTGTCCCAAGAAGTTCCTGAACGACCGATCGGTTTCGGCCTCTCACAGCCAGCCACGACCCGACTCCCCAGGGTTTAGGGTTTAGGGTTTAGGGTTTAGGGTTTAGGGCACAGGAAAAAATACGAAACCCAACTAGGTGTAGGTTGTCATGTACATGGTTTAGGGCTTAGGGTTTAGGGTTTAGCATTTAGGATTTAGGGTAGGACCTAGTTTCAATCCTAAACCGCCCAAACCTAGAGCATTTTCTCTCTGAGTTGAGCCCTCTTGAACCTTTCGAGGCGCAGGCCTGCGACATGAAGGATTGGCTACGACCAACAAGTGGATAGTTCTCAAAACTGGGCTCCCTTTTTAGGTCCCCAATCTAGTACGGCACCCTGGTAAAAAAAAAGGAGCCTGAAAGGGACCCTAATTTAGAGAACTACCCAAGTAGGATGTCGTGGATTGAATTAGTAAC
>CAJNDV010019890.1:131257-170234 GCA_905221635.1 Symbiodinium sp. CCMP2456 | reverse complement strand
TCCTTGTCTACGGTGCTTGGGCCTAGGCACCCACGATGGTAAGCAATACCGTACCGTTCACCTCGCCGTATGCCTCCTCCATCTTGAGACCTTTCACCGCTATGATGCAGCACAAGAAGATGACAGACATTAGGGGCATGCTCAGTCGCTTGTTTCCCAAAGATGCCAGGGAAATCACGACGATCAGGCCGAGCACAATGAAAGCAGCGCGCAGGATATCCGACTTTTGTCCAGAACGTGGTGGAGCAGAGTTCGGTTCTACACGTGCAACTCCAAAGTGGTCTAGCCAAACGTCGGAACCGACCATGTCGCGGAATGCCTCCACCAGCAGCACATCACCAGCTTGCAGCGTGTAGTTATGAAAACTGCAGGGATGCGGTCTTCTCGTTGGGTCTGATTCTTCCTGTCCTGCACCCTTCACAGAGAGAACCGCACAGCGGAGCTCCTTCCTCCACCGAGTCGCGTCAATTTTGCTGCCAACTAGATCGTCTTTGATAGTGACTTCACAAAGGGATCTGGCGCGTCGCTGCGCTCCCAATAGATGCACCTCTGCTTCGTTGCTGAGCTCCAAGCCTTTCACACGGCGTACCTGCTGAGTGCAGTTCCCAAATCGAAAGGAAAACACAAAGCTTGCTCGACTCGGTGCAGCTCGAGACACGGCTGACGCACCAGCAGCACTGCACCCGATCTGCAAAAGGTCTCCTGCAAAATTACAGCATGGATAGAGAGCACATCTAACACTGAATAAATACTCTCACATGAATTTGCTGCACTACGCACGTATGTTAAATTAGTCTCGCTCCTTCTTGAAGTTGCAGATCTGCCAACTGATCCCATCCTTTGTATTCCAGCCTTTCAGAAACCTCCTGCATTGACTGGAGGAGCATGTCGGAGAACTGTTGTAGCTCAATTGTTGAGAGGCTGTCTGGGCCGTGCGTGCTCGTGCCATCACCCCCACGCAGCAGTGAAATTATGGCCTGCACTCCAGGAATACGATGCAATCCAACATCCATTATGCACACACCGATTAATGGGCTCGTGCTTTGAACGCGCAGAAGTAGTGTGAAATGATCTTTGGCAGATGCCTCTCTGCTCGCCGATGGCTCTCCCTCTGAGTGTGAGGAGCCTTCAGAGCTTGCCAACATCCGGGGGCCAAGCAGCGAAGTCACCACTGCACCAAAGAAAACAATGATTGCACCGCCAGGTGAGAATGTGAAGAAAGCGATGCGGTAGCCCTTGCCTGCAAAGACTTCCTGAGCGACGAAGTTGAGGGAACTTCCCATCAATGTCAGACTCCCTCCTGCTTGGGCAGCGAAGCTCAAAGGCATGAGCAGCGTCCTAGGGGGCAGCCCACGACGTTGGCAGAGAGATTGCAAGACGGGTATCATCATGACCACAATGGGTGTGTTGTTGAAGAAGCCCGAAAGGAATGCCACGGACGCAAACATCAAAAAAAGCATCGGCCGCAGTCCCTTCGTCTTTCCCAGAACATAGCCTATCAGTGTCTCAGGGATGCCGGTGTCACCCATTGCCTTCATGATCGGAAACAACAGTGCCAACGTGACCACCTTCGTGCGAGCTTCGAGAAGCCCTGGCTACACGTGTTCGGCTTTAGACTCTGCTGTTGCTTGGTTGCAAGTGAAAGCCCTCTTCAACGTACAAGCCCTGTGTTTGCCAGGGTTCGGGGATTCTGTCGCAATCTGTCAAGAGATTTCGTGACTTTTCACAGATCCCGTACCTGCTCTGCTGGCTTGCACTAATAATTACAAAAGGACGTATAAAATCGAAATGAGCCCCCTCTGCTCGATCAACCGGGTTCCCTGCTGCATCTGACGCGCATCCTTCGAAGAGAGCTCCCGGTTCGAGCAGGCCAGCGAAGCATGCGACAGCTCCAGCTGCGAGCAGTGTGAGCTCAACCGGGGCTCCGTTGAGGACAAGCCTTTGTATGTATTTTTTGTGCAACAGACGTTATACATCTCCGATCTTTGCAAGCAGCAGTTCGTTCATCCTTAGCCAAGCTACGTAACGAAGAACACCATTAAATTCGCGTCCAGCACGAGATACGAAAGTTTCCTGGGGCAAATTTGCGTCAGGTCATCTTCAACAACCCGGAAGATCCCGGAAGCAGCCGAGTTCTGGGCTTTTCCCCCAAACATGTCGGCTTCGGTGAACCCGCCGCAAGCGCAGAACTGAGAGTTCCAACGAGTGCCAAAAACGCAATGGAGCACCAAGGAAGGCGCTCTCTCAGTTGTCGGGTAATGTCCTCAGAACATGTATCAAAGGTTGCGTCTGCACGTAAAGTCCTCTCAAGGCATCTCAAAGCCTGGCACATCGCTGAACACAGTACCAGGCGCCACATATGGGACAGCAAAGCTCTGGCGACTCGGGCGCGAGGCCACCGCCGGCATGACAAAGCAAGAACACAGGTCGAGCTGAATTTATATACAATTTCTTCACTAGCACATTAGTACATCGCAAACTGAGACTGCACCTGTTTAGTGACATCTCAAGGTCTTGTCGAGGCTGGCAAGGATGTGAACTTGCTGTGAGCCCTGATCTGAGCATCGGAAGAAAGATGTCATAGCAAGACTGTGAGACGGACTGTGGCTCGCGGCCCAGCACTAAGTAAAATGAAAAACTCTGTAACTTAGTTGGCGCTCCTTTGACCGGAGCTAGTCGAAAACTGGCATCGAGGTAAATGGCAACTGTCTGCGTTCCAGCAATGCTCGGGGTGAGGGACAGCGTTCCGCTCTAGGGAGTTCATCTATGTTCATCTCCTGTTGATCTGGACCACGTCAAGCCCCCCACTGTCTCGAACAGCTGCTCGACTGTTGTGTGTGGGTGCGGGACCCTCTGTCTGGGGCGAATAATGTGCCTGGCCACAGGCATAGGGGCTCGTCCGATCGGACTCTGGGGAGGTATCCTCACGGACCTGCCCCCTCATTACAGCCTCAGAGAAGAAACGTCATTGGTGCCGAAGCGGTTTTCTTCGTCGTTGGCGGTGGCGGCTGAAAAAAAAAAATAAGGGCTTTGCTCCTCGTGCGAGCTCGACAGGATGCACCTAACAGCACGAGCTCTTGTTGAACGTGAGTCAGATTGAAACATTGGCTTGAGGCAGGGATCTGTCCAGGCTTCCGTGCAGCAGGAGCAAAGCTGAGCAAGGGCAGCACACCCAGGCCCACGCGGACTTGAGCGGTGTGACACTCTGGTTCTTCCTTTCCTGTTTCTCAACACAGGGTTCGTTTCCCTCCTCACTCCCCTTCTCTCGCTCCCTCCCTGCTGTTTCGCTGAGTTGCCTCCGTTCCGGATAATTATTCTGGCAGTCCCGAATCACACGCAATCACATCTTTGATCCAGGACCCTTCTGCCCACACGATGCCCACTTCTGAGATTGAGGCTTTCCCTTCGAGCCGACTAAATGAGGAGGAGTGGCCACAGAACACCTGTAGCTGCAAGGGCTCGGCGGTTCAACCGCAGAACACAAAGACTGCGCGATGCAGAAGCTGCCACTGCCAGCGACGACAGCAGGAATGTTCAAAGGTTCAAGATGCCGGGTGCAGCGGCCTCTACCGTTCTACTCTCTGACTGTTGAGGTCCAAGCGCGTTCCATGAATCGCCTTTTGATAGGATTCGCTCCTCCACCCCTGAGATGGGCAGCTCGGGCTGCGACAGGGAGAACTTGAAACACATTTGAAAACAAGGGCCAACACTCCCTTGGGGGTCGAGCTGGAAGGGGGTTCGCCATTCATGGAGATGATCTCGTCACCTTCGAACACGCCTTCGACCTGAAGATAGAAAACAATGTCTGGTTTCAAATCATGAATCACGAATCCTACGCAGTGAAGGTGCAATCATAAACTGTTGCATTGTTACAGCATTGTTATTGTTGATGCCATGGTACTGGTAATGTTACAAAAGCGAAGCTGCATGTGCTTTATCGTCAGCGTTGAGAGAGACAAACGAACGAAAGATAGAGAGAGAGAGAGAGCAAACAAGGGCAAGCGTGCACTAGCGCGGACGTACGCAGGCATGATCTCGCACAGGCATCCGCACACTCTCTCCTTGCTGCAATGTCGGGTCTTGTGGAACTGCCGGGGTTTCGCAGCAGTGGGATGATGTCTCCATGCGAGTCTATACGAGTAGTTCGATCATGCCGGGGAAGGCGGGGGGGGGGGCGACCACTTCTTTTACCTGTGGCACAAGCAGAGAAATGCTGACCCACGGTGCACCCCCGAGTTTGCTAAATTCGAGGACGCTCTGTCTCTTTCTTGAGCGGCCAGTCCCAGCTTCAGTACCGAGTGCATGAGCCACATGGCTTCGTCGCACAGACTCTTTTTCACCCTCTGGTTGGATCTCGGCTCTTCGGCCAGCAGGGCAGGCATGCTGGGCGGTGGTGGTGCTGGTGGTGGGAATGCCGGCTCCTTGGGCCGCATGTGCCGGGCACTTGCCGGCCGCCATACATCATCCGCATGTCCAGTCAAGGGGGACCTACCCGGTCCCGGTCCAGCTCCACCTGAGCCCGACCCAGGCATCGGCTCGATCTAGGATGAACGACGACAGAACTCTCCTGACCTTTCGGGGGAGGAAGATACGACCCGTTCGTTCGGGCTCTCGGACTCCCCAACCACGAGGCTTCAAAAAGAGGCTTCTGCCAGTTGTCACACCACCAGGCCTTGCCGTCATCCTTAGCCTGCCACTTGTTGCCCTGCTGCTGTCCGCGCTTTCCACCGTTGCTGGGCTGCTCCTCCATCTGCTTCCGCTTCCGATCGGCCCCTGCTTTAGCTGTGCGGGCAACGGTCCCATGTGCTCCTGGTACAAGTTCACACGTCATCCTTGAGCATCTGGAGAGCCTCAGCGAAGGTCTTGCCGCCCGGCCGTGCGCAGCTGCCACATCGCCGCCGTTTGATAGTGAGTAATAGTGTGTCAGCATCGTGGGTGTTGCCTGGCGCGCCTGATCAGGAGGTGACGTGGCCCCACTCCGAGAGCACGTATGCCCGTTCAGGGCATCGCAGACATCAACCCCTCCTCCATAACCAACCTGTCCTTCTTGTCGACGACCACCATGAGCTCGTTGCGCTGCTTGCGCTTGGAGAGCGCATTCACCGGGCCCGTCGCATCGAAGCTCCTCCGCGACATGACTTCGCCCAGCGGCAGCGGTGCGAAGTTGCTGCTCACGCACAGCGGGTGCCACGGCTCGGACGGTGCTGCGGCCCGGCGCTGGCGCAACCGACATGCGGGCATGACTGCACAGACCCTTGGTGCACTCTCTTACGGCGACGTTTTGAAGGCGCGGCAGTACGACGACGCTCGATCTTGAAGCCATTGCGGGGACCACCTGCCAGGTCAGCAAAACATGCGGATCAAAATCGGCTTGGCTACAGCTCGCGCGCTGACCCGGCCTCCGCACTGCAAGTCGACTACTGAAATGGGAGGTCTATTTCACCACCATCAGTCCTGGCACTCGAAGCGGGGAACTGATCGGCAATCCAATGTCCTGGCAGCACGTAATCAATAACGGAACTCGAACCACTGCGGGCTTCGACAAATGAAGTGGGAGGGCAACCCTGCTCCCCGACAAGACTAAACTTCCCAGTAGGGAACTCGCTCGCCCACTGCCTTCTCTGAAAAGCTGTCCCCGCGCCGAGACCTGTAAGCTACGACGACGAGCTGCTGGAAGACGATGACGAATCGATCGAGCTCGAGGCAACCTCACTCCCGGAGCCCTAATCCTCAGCCGCTCCACTGAGAGAATCCGAAGGAGGAGAACATGTCTTGCACCGGCCCACTCTGGCCGATCGCTCCTGGTCCTGAACAACCTCGCGTTCTCATGAAGAATGCCGCAAGATGTGGACCGCCGTGCTGGGTCATCTGCCTGCTCTGCCGGGTCAGGCTTGTGCGCTTTCCGCGTCCTGGTGTTAACCACCAGCGATTCTCCCTCGGCCGTGGCCTCCGCAAAGCCCTGAAACTCAAGACGTAAGGCTTGCTCCCCCTGAGGCTCCACTGTCCTATCTGCTAACGGAGGAGCACAAGATACCTCCTCGAAGTCATCGACCCGAGCGCTGAGGGGGCTTCCCCGGCCGCAGCACTAGCCTCTGTGATGGGAGTCACGGCCTCGCCTCTGAGAGTCGGCGCACCTCATAAGCAACCGAAGAAGGGACCTGCAAGCACCCCTGGATGGCCACTGACGACCACCGGTCATGTAATCGTACCAAGTCCGAGTCCCAAGTCCCACTTGAGTGCCCGACACGCGCAAGATGTGCCCGCCGAAGCGTTCGATGAAAGTGCCTGTCCCATCCCGTCTGATGGTCTCAATGCCCGCCTTCCTTAGCGTCTCAGTCAGGGCCACCATCTGTCCCTTGCTCAAAACCCCTTGGTCGCCCGGGAACAAAGGGCACATCAAGAGAACCCTGTAAAATCTCCAGGCGCTGAAGGCGACGCTGAGCGGCGTGGCACGGGCACAGCGCCTGTCGCCTGACAGCGCAGCCGCATGCCAAGCTTCGCTCTGTGAGGTCAGATGCCGCGACTGTCTTGTGCACCGGTAGCAGCAAATGAATCATCCCCTCTAGATGTGCGATCCAGAAGCAGTAGCCATCTCTATCTCCCTCCCAGAACACTCCTATCAGCTGGAGGTAGGTAGATTGCTGGCGGCCCCAGTTCCTCATCAGTTGCCCGTCATGGGAAGAGGAACGCTGCGGAGTAAAGGGCATGTCTGTATATTGGCAGGCCGGAAGGGCATCCTGCCCGGGAAATGTCACGGTGGCCGCGTTATACAGACGTTGGGTGCAACACTCCTTGGCCCACGTTGGATGATTTCTGCACTTGTCAACCGGAGGAGGTGGAAAGCACAGGTCGAGCAGAGCATGTTGACGCGGCTTTGGATCTCGCTGATTCCGTATCTATGCCAGAGCTTCCTGTGAGACCTTCCTTATCTTTGGTCCAACCGTGTGATCTTGGCATGCACATTGCAGTGCAACCTTCAGCAGGGCCAAAACTGGAATACATGTCATTGAGTACGTGCCCAAAAGTTTGCTGACCATGAAGATAGCCCAAATAACATGGCGGCAAATGGCTGCGATGAGAGTGCAAGTCCTGGGAGCGTGGTTGCTGCAGTTGAAAGCCATTTCAGCTTCCATTCCGCGCACGGCACTAGTAACATGTTAGGTGGTGGCTGCACCGGCCATGGACGTGGCAGACAGCTGTTCTTACGGTCACATGATATCGGCAGTCTCTGCACCGAGTGGAAGGGTGTTTGGGAGCCTCTTGACAGTCTGCTCTTCAAGCTGAAGGGTGCGATGTCCATGAAACAGCCGCACAAATCAATTGCTACAACCTCTGCTGCGCCAGTCACCCGGCGCCATGCTGGACTGCAGCTGTTGATTGGAGTCAACTTGCAAGCACAGGGCGACTTGCAAGCAACCATGGCGTATCTCGTGATTGCGGTTAAGGGGTGTGCTTTTGGACAAGTTGCGACGCAGCAGGTCAATGGCAACGTGGTTGTGATGATGAGCCGTTCCGTCGCAGGAAATGCTTCGGGCAGCATGGTAGGTATTGCTTTGCACGAACATGGCCTGCTCTACGAACGGATGTGGGACCCAGGTGGTCGAGGCTTGTAGTGCTGACGCGACGTGTGGAGTTGTGTCACGAACGTGATGAGCTACACCGCCTTAGTTTGTGGGGTTTGGACTTTCGTGGTTACTCATGGAGTTCTCACTTCACCCCTTTTGGTTTTGTGAGGAAGTCGAGACGGTTTTTACCTTGCCGGTTGCATCCCCTCTGCTAGCGCTTGCTTCTGCACCCTTCCAAGGGCTTGGCAGATTTCTGTTCCAGGACAAGCATGTTGGCTGTCACAGGCATCTGCTGCTTTCCGGAGTGCATACTGCTTGCCTTTCGGCTTCAATCGGTTTCGCCTGAATTCGTTTGTGCTAGGAGCGCGTCCCCTGGACTCTCAGCTCACCGAAAGAAAAGGCTGGCAATGATGCCCAAGAAAAGGGCTCGAACTCAGACCTGGGCAGCACGTGCGGCCCAAGGCGGCACACATCAAGCGAGTCGGCGTATGGGGAAAGTGGAACGTGAAGCCGACGAACTTGACATGAGATCGCCGCCGAATAGTATTGGGGGGAGAATCGGTGCTGCCCGCCCCCTTTTTAGATGCTCCTACCGCTCTGATATTTTTCTCATCCAAAGGGAATGCGACCACTTCCGATTCCTGGCAAAATCTTCGCCTGTTGGTCCCACCGTGGTCCGAGCCAGCACTTCATCATCTAAGTCCTGAAGCGCCCGGGCCCGCTCAGCCGGGGCTGCTGCAGCTATCGCGGCTGTGAAGGAGGCTCGCTGCTTCTTCCGCACTGGAGGCAAGTCCTGACACCCTCGCGGGAGCGTGCATGGGCCTCCCACGTCAAAAGCCGACAGCAGCAACTCTAGCTGCCATCGCTGCAGCCCTTGTCTCAGAAGGGCGCTCCGATACTCCCGTGCAGCTTCCAATGATACCACATTGAGCCTTAACGCGTGAAGCATGCTGGCGTGATATCCGGATTTCCGCGGATCCCAAGGACTTCCCAAAAGCTGGCCGCCGAGGCCATTGAGCCGAGGAGCTAACCAAGGCGCTCGAAGTAACACGACTCCGACCCTTCAAGCAATCCCCGGTCCTCGCCAGCCGAAGCCAGGATGCGGTTGAGAGCGGCTGTTACGCCCAACTCAGGAGAGACAACACCCGGGACTGGAGCCGGGAGAATGATGGCCAATTGCACCTTGGAACAGAGGAGCACCGAAATCTCCTCGGAAGTACAGCGCTCCCCACTGGATCCATACTATCGCAATGAAAGCTCGTCAAAAAATCACTCAACGGCAGCAGCTGCGCAGCCTCACTGCTGTCAATCCAACTGTGCATAACCAACAGCGCATGCCAGATCTGCTCCCAGGTGCGATCGTAGATCTCCAAACTTTCGATCCCGCTCAAGACCGACAGTGAAACCAATTGAAGCCAGGCGAAATCTAGCGCTGCTCTGGAACAGGACATGGCTTCCGGAGATCCTAGCCAAAAAGACTGAAGGCACTTGGAGCCGATACTTCGCATCCGTCGCAGTGCAACTTTGTCAAAAGGTGAATGCTGTACTGATCTCCTACTTGTCCAATATGATGGGGAACTAAAGGCTAAACATGGGGATTTTACAGGGATTTGAATACCCCAATAAGGTTAAAGGTTACCTCCTCTACTACTAGATTTTGCATTGCAAACAGGATCCTGGCCTGGGGTTTTGCCCCGCTCTCGAAGGACTTAGACGAGAAACAGGCCTCCGGAGCGGTCTCACACACTTCACGTGTACACCTTTGGGCACACTGACTGGCCTTCGGGACCTCAGAGACGAGAAGCTTGCCGGCATGTAGCTTCAGAGAAAGGCCTGGATCTCAAACATGCCACAAACACTGAATGGCTTTCCGCTGTGATCAGGAAGTGTACATGCTCGTCCGAATGTGGCACAAGCGCACCGGACGCCCTACGCGACGCTGCAGCGGGCGATAGTGGGCGCCAGCAACTGCCCAAAGCGAACCCAGCCTTCCCAGCCGACCGGCAGCTTTACCTCGCACGCTCGATCATTAGTTGCAAAGAGTGTCTTGCGTGAGCTGTAGCATACCAAGTCAGCTAGGGTGCAAGGGCGAGTTTGGCGTCGTTAGATGACGTTAGCCTACTTGCTGCCTGCAGCGGGAAACGCGCCCAGGATTCACAGGATGTGGGGGACGCAGGAGCCCGTTGGGATGCGGGGGACTCCTAGGAGGCAATCGAGCGACGCAAGCTGAGAGACTGCCTTGATACCTTTGGCGAGAACAAAGCGGAACTAGTTAGCTATTGATTCTTCAGCAGGAAAAACTCTCTAGCAGAAACCACAGACAACTCTCTCTGACAGAAAACCTTCGGCAAACTTTTGTGTGCAAGTGCTCCGAACCAGGCAAAGCACAAGCAGAGGCCCATGTTAGGACCAACGCAACCACACACCAGAAGACTGTAAAACTTCCAAAGCCAGAGCACAACCTCACGAAGGCAAGCCACGAGCCCAAGGAAGCGGCAAATGCACGACTAGCTAGTTTAGATCACGGTGCCAAGCGAAATACTAAGCCACGCCCATTGGTTTAACTCAGGAATCAGAACTCTTACAACATCAATTTTCTTTCACAGAAACCATTTCCAAGCAGCAAGCCTTCTCTAGCAGGAGCCTGCGTAACGTCGCATTAAAATGCTCCCTCTTCGCTAAACTGGCTTTTCGGTCCACGGAAAGGTTATACTCTGCGAGACGGACAAAACTAAACAAAAACTCGGAAAAAGGAAGCATTGTTCAAACCAAGAGGTCCAAGAACGAAGCCCAGACTGAGCCACGTCAACGACGCGCAAGACGCGCCGGATGCGGGCAGCACACGTCATTCTGCAAGTTTGCACAGTAGTGCTGCATCGCCCCGAACTTGCTTCCACAAGGTCTGAGAAGTGCCTAATTAGCAGGAGGAAAACAAGGCATGCAACAGATCATGACCAGCGATGCAGCGATTGTCAGCAAGGCAGGCTGCATGTCTTATCTCATCTGCAATCTCCACGTCCGGCACTTCAGTCACATCTCGCGGCTTGGAGTCCTACCAGACGCGAGCCCAACCACCGCATAAGCAACAAGCTCCGACGCTGCCCCATGCAAAGGGAATCTTCCGTTAGTTCGATCCGCATATTATATCCAGTTCTACGGAAGTCACGGTAGTGTGCTTAGTACTCCTTATTTGGGCCACTAGTGGAAAGAACGGGTCTGAGTTGTCGCAGAGCTTTTGCACAATCGCTGTTGTCAATTGAGCCCTTCGACCCTTGAAGCCCCTAAAACTCAAGCAGCCAGGGTTCGTGTTTCAAGAATCTTTCGCCTAGGTTCGCAGAAACCCCATCGCTACACTATCTCTTGTATCACAACTTGGCGAGGATTTGTTTGAGTTGGGACCTGTTGTCATGTACATGCAGCACAGATCAGCGAGGGTAGGATGCACTGCCGCCCTACTATAGCTGAGTAAGCCCACTAACCAGCAACACCGGTTTTACCACAATACCTGGGCGTAGTTTCAGCTCGCCAGTTCTGTCAGCTCTTTCCCATGTTTGCACTGAAGCGCAGGCGTGCATCATCGAGATATCGCTCTGATTTCATAGTGCATAGTACGATCCTTCGGCTGCCTGTCTTTTGAACCAAGAGTGTGATCCACCGATTCTGGGTGCCTCTTTCACATACCTTGACATGGATTTGGCAGAAGAAGATGCACCTGGACGGCGTCGGCATCCATGACCCCTGACTGCTGGCTCACATGCTGAATATTGTCATGCCAAGTCAGTATTGTTGGATATCATGGGTTTATCGTTGAAGGCTGGAGTGCCTCTGCTTCAAGTGCTTCTTCATTCGTGTGATACGACAAGCAGTCTTTCGGTGGAAATTGCTATGCATGACATGAAACTGCTGAGAGTTTGATGGCCTGATACGCTGGTGCCAGCCGGGACTGCTCAGCATCTGCTGTGTCATCTGTATCATTTGCTTCGCTCGGCCGGCAATCTGCGTCGCGCCTGTTTTCACAGAAGCGCTTTGCTGTCTGTGCATTGGTCTGAATGCGCGAGGCCTGAATGCAGAAGCAAGCACTGCTTAAGGCCGTTTCTAAGTGTTGACCCGGGCGTAACACTGTGCAGTAAAGGTGCGTGTTTCAACCATCAACACGGGAAGTCTGTTTCCAGTTTACCGTCCCTTCTCGGAATAGCTTGTGCGGGAGGTCCGTTTCCAATGTACGCCTTCTCGGAATGGCTTCCGTGCCATGCCTGCAGGTAATCTTTTCGCATCGTCTGGCAACCACTTCGAGGATCTTCGAGGTGAGCTGCATGGAGCATTCGTCTGGATGCATGTCGCCTCAGGGCAGACATAAACCAGAATGCCAGTTTGAAGCTTCAATCATCATATGCTTCATCAAGTCTTCCCAGCGACTGTCCGAGGGAGTTACGGGACGAGCGGCGCAAGACCGGCAAATGCTGGAAGACTGCGTACTACCTGCACCATCCAGTATCCGCCGGTTTGAAGCTGGCATCTGCTCATTCACCAAAGTTGCCACGGGCCGACTTCAATCTCCAAGGAGTGGATGCGTTCCTCACACGGGATGCTCCTTCAGCTCCCGATCTTCATGTCGTTTTCTCTCTCTTTCCCGAATCTCGCATATACTGCTCCAGTGCAATGAGCTCGCGGTCGCTTTCCAAATACCCATCGGCCACAACCAAGTCGCTGTCATCACCCAAGGACTTGGACTGGCCCAAGACGCCTTGCCGCAAACAAGCGAGTTCAAGAATTCGACTTCTTTCGGGATCCTTTTTGCAAGACCGCTTGGGACCTAGCCTTACGTGTAGGATATGTGGACAAGCTGCACATGGCCAGGCCAGAGAGAATGCCGGTAAACGTTCCTGACCAGTAGCCCAAGTCCCGTGCCATCGTGTCTCCAACTGAAGATGCCACTAGTGCTGCCTCAGGGACCATGTCCACATACATGCTTAGGGATGCTCAGGGGCTTCTGCGGGCTTATGTGTCTTGCCGCGCCTGCTCTGCACCTTGCTGCCTCGCGAAATCCAGAATCACTTGCGGCACGTCTTCCAAGTCCCAGGTCTCAAACCTCGGCCTGAAGCGAAGGGCTGGGCGGCTGGCATGATTACAACTCGTGTTTCCCTGTGTACCAAGACAGAAATGTCTGGCCTCACGTACTTTCGCCGCAGCCCGCTGCGAAAGCCCTGCCACCACCGAGTCATGAAGCCACGACCAATGCCGCTGGCAAGCGGCAGGCCAATATCAGGTACCCACTTGGATGGCAAAAGTTGGAGGACCTTCGGGTCGTTCTGATCGTACTTCGTGGGCAATCGGCCGAATCTAGTGAGCACCAGGTTTCTCGCAGTTTGGCCTTTCACCACGGACTCCTTCAGAACGCTGCCAAGCCGGTCCCATCGAACACGAACGCTTAGGACACGTTTCATTCTGAGTCGTCCCATTGCAATCAGCTGCTTTAGAAAAGAGCCACAGAAAGCGTCAATCCAAAGCCGTTTGAAGTTGATGGCTCTGTTGCCTCGCCACGTCGGATCAAACCGCTTATGCCATCATATTGGCCAGCCTAAGGCCTAAGCCGGCCTAAGCCTAAGAAGATGCACGGGCATGACATACAGAAGCCCGGGACAGGAAAGATAGCCACGTGTATACTACCAGTAGTTGAAATGCAGACAACTTGCGGCCGACTGCAGAGCCGATCTGAAACCCTGCCGACAGAGCTGGACGAACAGAAGGCAGCACTCGCGGCAGTGTCCTGGCACAAAGCTCGCTTTCAAAGACCATGGACGCCCCAATGCGCCAGCGAGCCAGCAGATTCCCATCTTCGGCATCGCGCACCAGCAGCACTGGGAAGCGCTGCGTCCGAGTTGGGTTGCGGAACATCCAGAGAAGATCCTTTGCGAAAAGGTTTCCATACAGCTCGCCAAACAATTCCCCGGCAACTTGGCCGGCTCCTTAGCAGCCGTGCATGCAAAGCGTGCATTCAAGCCGATCACACGGCATAGTTCTAGGCCGGTTTGTATTCGTCCAGGCAAGCCTTTCGATCGAGTCTCTCTCTGTGGCGACATTTGTCAGCTTCTCCCACTGATCCAACACAGTTGCCCTGGCTCGGTTTGACATTTGGACGGCGCCAGAAGCAGCCACCGAATCTTGTGTGAGCTCGAAAACCGAGCGCGCACTTTGTTGAAAGTCGCTGAAGGACTTGCCCACAAAACCGAACATGTTGTGCCTCACCACGAAAAGGCTTGAATGGCTTGAGAGACTCAGCTTGACACCTGGACGTGTTACGTCCTGTTGAGACTGCATCAGACTGCAGGTGCAAGATGGTGCAAGCAGCACTGAATTCAAGCGAGGAGTCGGCTCGGGCTCGTCTTCGCTCCGGCTCTCGGAAGCAATTTTCTCCCGCTCTTCCAGGCAGATCAGTGCCTGCAAACGAGGCAGAAAGCCGGGCTTGTGGCACCTAACAGAAACATGACGAAGTCTTTCAATGGGAATGGGGACCTCGTATGCAGGAGCTCGCCGGACTATGAGCTGAATGAGCGCGACATTGCGCCAGTCCTCACCGTCTGCATCACTTGTTCAGCGCAGACTAGGCCAAAGCCTACAACTGTCAGGGGGGAAACCACATGAAAACAACGTGTGGCAACTTTCCTGCAGCAGAAAATAGAAGCTCCCGATCTCGCGTGCTGCCACTGCATCCAGGAGTGCTTCGACGGTTCTTGCCCTTTTGAGCCTGCGTTTCAACAATGCGACAGGTTTCGTACTAAGTACGCAAGCAGGCATCGATAAGCGGGGAACCGAGTCAAATCCCGAAAAGTCGAAAAGACTCAACGATGCCTTTCTAACTTTTCGCGCTGTTGCAGCTTTTCTGTACATTGTGGGTTTGTCTGAGTTTTATAGGTGTTCTACGCTTTTCGAACATTTCGGCACTTGTCGTGTTCTTCGCCTTGTCGTCTTGTCGCTTTGTTCTGTGCTTTTTCCAACTTGTCGCTGCTTTCAGTGTTTTTCGGCTTTTCGCGTTTTCCTGCGCTTTTTGAGCGCTCTAGTACTTAGCGAGGTCTTCGACTTCTCGAGTACTCGTATTCTGCTGCGCTTTTCGATCTTATCCAGTCTTCATACAAAGCTCTGACCTAGCCTACTATCAAGCTAGGGTAGGACCTACAGGCTACGGTGGGGCTGGGTTTCCGGGCCAAGCGAGAACCCAACCGTCTTCCATGTTTCGCCTTCTTGAAAGTTCGCCATTCGCTGTGTTTCGGTTTTTGCTTTTTGCGATTTTGGACGTTTCGTTCTTGCTGCACTTTTCGCAGTTCTTCTTGACGCTTCGCCTTTCCGGAAACATTTATCCAATACCACTTTTTCACTTTTCGAGTGACGTTTGGCATTCTCCGCTTATCCAAGCCCACAGCCATTCGCAAACACAGAGGTATACCAGCAAAAGCACATCTTTGGGGCAACAGCCAGTGTCGGCCTGTACATGGATAAAACTCGAGAGCTTGCCATTTGACACCAAAGCAAGCCGGCAGCAAAGACGTCAGCGTCGGCTGGCTCAACTGACTCTTCTGGCTTCTCAAGGTACCTCCACAAACAGGTGCTTGCAACTGGAAATGCGTTCAATACCGATGTGAGGATGCGACCTCCATCGGGTCGGGCCGACGATGCTGTTCAAAGGCCCTCCAGTTTTCAAGTCCTTCCTGAAGAACGTGTGGTGCATTCCTGCTCGGAGCAGTTTGCGGGCATCATGTCGATTTACGTATCTACCAGTAACATCAAGTAACTAGATTTTCGAACCACATTCAACTTCTGCTCTCTATCAATATGTTGTCCGTAGCTGTTGCTGGATTGAAGCTACAGTACTCGACAGTGAAGCCACAAGTCAAACACAGGAAAGCCTCAAAAAGTCACAGCGCAGGAATCTTCTCCCGCTCCGGGTGTTGCGAAATCAGTCCGGCACAGTGGCCTGAGGCCTCGTGAGAGGCCTACCGGGATCCGACGTGCTGAGGCCATTTTCTCGATAGGGTTGCCCTCCTCTTAACATGGAGAAGCCGAGATATGCTGAGATCATCGGAATTCACTTGACTCAATTACATATTCAAAGTCCGAGGGTCGGAGAACGGCACAGCCTGCTCCGCCACGCGCTGCCGATGCCGAAAAAATTCTGCGCGTGGGTGCGGGTCCAAGTAGAGCCGTTTCTCCGATGAAGCCACCACGGCGGTATCTCCGAAGTTCTTTCTTCCCTCTCCGGGAAACGACTTCACCGGCAAGAACGAAATAAAGAAAGTCTCCGATCTCCCCCACATCGAACAAGGAAGATCCTGGAGGGACAAAGAAAGGTCCCTGAAATTCACGTGCAAGTCGGCGCAGATCTGAGCTTTCAAGCTCTGCGAAGATGGGGAACCTGGCAAGCGGGATCCAGGAAGCCGAAAGTTGCTGCAAAGCAATGGCTGTGGTCAAGGTCAAGGCACTCGCCCAGCAAAGCCATAAGCTCTTCCCGGGCAACACCTTGCCGTGCCCCAGTCTGGCCATCCTTTCGCAGGCTCGGCAGAATGTCCAAGGCTTTCAGCGGCCCGAGTACCTGCTGCGCACTGCACACCAATGATTTGGTCTGCAAACTGCGACACACAGCGGTCCAGTCGACACGTTCAGCCTGGCTGTCGGCAATCTTCGAGGCCTTCGGCTTCGTACCTATGCGATACAATGGCTGGGTCTGTGTTTGGCGAAGCTGAGCTGTACCCAGTACTCTGCCCACTGGCACCTGGGAAGTGATCCCTCAGAACAAACGCAAGCGACGTCAGCTCCGGGCCGCGTGACGTCCCACCATGACACAATTGACCTCCGACAAGTCTGCCCCGAAAACGCGCTGGCCGCCCCTGGCCCTCCCGATTCAGCCTTTGTTTGCACTGGGCAACACGTGATTTTCATGCCACATCGTGTGGCCGGAGCTGGCGGATGTCAGTTGAAGTTTCTGGCTGGGCTGGCATTCCTTTCCGCCGACATTCCTGCAGCATGGCGTTCATGTGCTTCGCAGAAAACATCTTCGCAGGATTTTCCATCTCAGCTGCATTGTGAAGCCGTGGACGAGCCCAAGTGCCACAAGCAGAGCATTGCCGAGCTGTTTCTGCAAAACCGCGGGCCGCCAACTCCCGTGGCCCGTGACCTCTCCTCAAATTGGACTTGCCTGCCCGGGCTTCTCCTGCGGTCTGGCCCGAAAGAAAGTGCGGAAAGCAGCCTGCTTTGCCGGGTGAAAAACTGGACCGACAAGCACAATGCCATCGGTATCCATCAATATCAGTCGAGGGGCAGGCAAGTGTCCGACAAAGTACGGCAAACGAGCACGTTACTGGTAAATGGTGCTAGGGCACGTTTGGCCAGTGTGCGAGCCACAAGTGCCTCCGCCGTGGACCGTGACTCTTGTAGCTCCTCGGGTGCCCGTGTCTGCCAGAAGCCCTGCTACTGAATGTGTGATCATCACTGCTCCCGCACATGGGGCTGACTGACGTCCATACTGCATGCAGGAGTCCGGAGCCATGTAGGTGCGCCAGCCTTGAACACCGCAGAGAGAAACGGATAGAAAAGGCTTTCGTTCATAAGTGCCATCATGCCACCCAGTTGGCGAGATCTGCCTTTCGGCCACGGGTTGGATGGCCGCTCACATACCCCCAAGTCTGCCAGCCTGGGTACAGCGCCACAGCAGACTGAACGGGGTCTGGTCTGAGTAATCCCACAGAGTAGGCAGATACATGTTGTAATAAGAAACGACTGCCGCTCCTGACATTTCCTGACCGAGCAGCTTCAGCCGCATGCGCCCCATTCCTGACACACAACATGGCAGCGTCAGCACCCAGGTGACTACGAGGCGCACAATACGTGTGCCAAAAAACGTGAGTTCGTTCAAAGTCAGCTAGCACTTACACGGTAGAGCTGATGAATTGTTTTCGAAAACAGACCCACCGTCACGTCGTAGCCACACGCTTTCGGGTGAGAGGGCCAGGTGGTGTAGGCCCTGTGCATGCAAGGCCGAAATCGCTGCCAGCAAATCCTGCGCACCTGAGGCAAGGAGGAAAGATGAGGGAAGCAAAGCATTGCAACCTTTCCGCTGAGGATGCTGAGCGCCTTCGACAGCCTCAATCATCGCCAAGCTGCATTGGTCAACATCATTGGCATCAAGGAAATCGGAGTTCTTGCCTTAGAAACTGCAATCACACTACAATACAAACCCAAGAATGGTTTCTACATGTTTCTACTATCACAACGACCAAGCCGAGGGAGCTGCCCAACATTCTTGAAAGACTTTCCCCGAAGTCTTCAAACAGCACCAAGTGTGCTCCAGTGTCAGTTTTCAGGCTCCCTTCGAAGCGTACGATTGTTTCGGGTGGTCCGAAAGCTCCAGAAATTCGCTGGTGGGCTTGGCAGATCTCCACTGCAGCTTTTGCGCTCACAATCTTGCCCATGTACATTGTGCCCTTGTGCAAGAACTTCGTCCCAAGAAACCTGAACAAGTCCAAGCCCTAAACTGCAGGTTAACCCGGGAAACATCCGAATACTAAGCCTTGCCAAGGAACCCTGCGCGGATAACTCGCATGCGGGCAAGCGGATGCCCGCGCCAGTCCCTGCCCTCCTTGCGCACAACCTTGAAACTCACGCGGCCCTCCGATTGCAGCACCGAAAAAACCTGGAACTCAACATCCTCAATGTTCCTGGGCAAACGCCAAAATAGAGGGCCTGCCAAGATTTCCCATGATGACCCAGCTTCCCATGTCGCGGAAACATCAGCAATCTGCACCTCAAGATGGCTGTACGTCTCCGTTCTTGCCTGCACGGGTTGCAGCGTCAGACTTGAACCTCGCCGGAGCACAATCATGTGTGCCGCGTCCTTTCTGCGAATAGCGATTTTGCTGCGCATGCTCCTCGATACGATGTCGACATGGCTGCTGGGTTCCAGCACAACTGTTTCCCCGCCAAGTGCATAGATCATGTTTTCCTGAGCTTCGTAATACTTCCGATCTTCCGAGCATGATGTCGTCTTGCGTCGCCAAAGAGTGCCAGAACCTTGCAGCCGAGATGCTCGGGTAAATGCAACCACCACTAGTCGAGTATCCGTGCGGTTCCAGATGCGCACGCACTGTGGATTGACGTGCTGGAGTCCGTCCGGCCCGACCTTTCTCGCCAGCTATCGCCAACTGCAAGCATGTTTATGTTTTGTCGTGCAGCATTCGGCAAAAACTGTTTTGTAAAGCGCTTGCCTCCTGATCTCCGTCTTCGCGTGAAGGCTGTCGTCTGAACCAAAAGCCACTTCTGGTCTTGTTGACCCTGGCACGTGAGCTGCACCAGTCACGGAGGCCTCTTCCCGAGAAGCGAGATCTCCATGCTGCCTGACAAAGGAATCGGAAAGAATCGTGGGCAAACTGTAGGGTTCGTTCAGCTTAAAGCTCTTTCGGAAGTTGTACGGGGAAGTAATCCGAAAAAACGCCAAGACAGTGCCAGCAAGGCAACCTGCTGGCATCTCGCTCGGCAAAAAAACCCTGCCTTGACAACAGCTCCGACGACGGCAGGGACCGCTGCACTCCGGATGTAAGGACTTCTCTTGCAGGCCCAAAGGTGCGCTGGGGTTCTGTTCTGGAAGTGCTTCCTTCCTGCCGGCATCGGAGAGTCTTGGTATGTGCGCGAGCGTGCCTTAGCTTCTTCTTGTCTAGTTGTACTCTTGGCAGTCATGGAGATTCGGCCACGAGTCCCTGACTGAGGTGTGTGCAAGCGCACCTGCGCACCCAGCCGCGTGATGTCCCCACGAGCTGGCCATGCTCTGACAAATTCAGCTATCAGACATTGCCTGTTGTACACTACCTTGCGCTGCAATTACGTTGAATCTTTGGGCGACTGGACGCTGCCGACTTGCTTCTCGGTCTGCGATCCATATGCTGTTGAGCCAACTTACGGACAAGCGTCCTCACTGGCCATTCTTGTTTATAAGCAACAGGTGCTGGGCTCTGATCTATCCCAACCCAGTTCATTCGTTGTGCAGCTTTAACTACATTAGACGATGTCTAGCTATATCCGCACTCACCCATGGAACGTCAGAGCGAAACAAAAATAGAAAGGGCCAGCAGGCAATGCTCAAGTACCTTAAGTGGTCACCACCGCGAGCATGGCCAACATGCCTGCACCACAGATGCCCCGTGAGGCTCAAGCTCGGCCAAACCGAGGCTGATTGGCAAGACCTTCCCAACCCGCTTCTTTGCCGGTCACGGGCACTGACTCGTTGCTCTGTGCAATTGGCTCCAAGTCAAAATGGCTGTCTCGAAAAGCTGCTGGTCCTCCTGAGCGACCATGCTCGTGCTATCCATCTGTGTGGCAGCTGCTGAGCATGCTGTGCCAGCCTTGCTGTCAATCTGGTTGTCGATGAAAAACGTCTGCAAACTGTTCTGGTGGAGACCTCGCCGTACAAGGTGTCCGTACATGAAGCTGTGCTGACGGCAGGGATCGACTATCTGGTTACAGACCTCATTTGAGCAACTCATCTCAGGCAACAGAAGCACAAGAGCCACCTGCCCTTGGTGCTTATCGTAGGATGCTCACTGCAGATCTGCTCCACATCATCGTAGTTGTTGATCAGTCTAGCCTGTTTGAAGCTGAAGCCCCAGATTGCTGTGCGCACAAACATGCGCTCTTGTGCTTCCAAAGCGTTCCACCTGATATTTGCCCAGGCCCCATGCCACAGTCCAGCTTGCAAGATCGTTCGGATCCTGGCGTGAACAGCTAGTGCAAGCGACGCGACGCGACGCGGCAGTGCAGCTTACTTCAACAGAATTCAACGTCAAATTCTGCGCTCACACTCAGACTCTCCAGGAGAGGCAGTCTGGTCCTGGGCATTTGCTGTGACAGGTGCTTGCGATGGTGTTGCAGCACCTTCTTCGCCGAATTCAGAAACACGCACAAAGCAGGCACGCAAAAATAGTGACAGAGAAAGAGGAGAGAAAGAGAGGAGAGAGACGGAGAGACCGACAGGCGACAAAGAAATACGATCTTGGCCGCACAAATATTAGATAAGCACAAGACTGAGTCGATGGCAGCTTTTTGGCCGAAGATTCATTACTTCAGCACCTCGTGTCTCGCCCACGGCATCAAAGAAAGCCGGTGGAGCCGGAGCTGTAGGGTCAACACAGGCTAACGAGATCTGAGTTCAACGGATCCGCGCATTGTCGCGGGCAGTCGACGGTTTGTCTCTCTTGCAATGGAGGCGCCAAGCTCCGTGTCCAGATTGATCAGGGACGTATATAACTCCTTCGCAGCTTACGGATTTTGTCGGAGGTCGAGTCGAAGTCTAAGTCGGAGTTGCTGCAAACTGCCTATGAAGATAAACCGACAGCGGCCTGCCGTAAGGACGGAACTCGCGTAGGTGGAGGTGGCAACAGTAGAGGCCTCGGTTAAAGCTCGTCCTCCACTGACCACTGTTTCTGCGATTGCAAGCGGTCCCCACAAATGCATCGAGATCACCCAGCTCTCCAGGGAGCGCGTTCTGATACAACTGCGGGTGCCTTCGGTGGTGTGACCGGTGCTGCCGAGCCCAGCTGAGATGGAATCGCCTGTGCAATTGGCTCGCCTTCGATTGCTGGAGCTGTCTTTGAAACTGGCACTGAGTCGGAAGTGGTCATGGCGAGCAAAGGTGGAGGACTCCGGAATGGTAGGGAGCCAGGCGCTTTTGCGGTTGCTGTAGCCGTAGCCGAGGTCTTCGGTGGAGGCGGTGCTGGTGGTGGCGGTGTAGCAGAGGAATGTGGTGGGTATGTTTGAGACGACGGGGGTATCAATGCCTCCGTCCCCTCTGAGAGTTTGCATGGTGGCGCTTCTTCTTTGGAAGCTGTTGATTCGATGGCTGGCTGTTCAGAACGTCGCTGCACCTGTCTACAGCGCGATCAAATCTCCGAGAACTACCTAGCTACTTCCATGCTTGCAAGACATGCGTCTTCGTGCCTCAGCCTCCTCTTCCTCCTGTGCTGCGAAATATGCAGCTGCCAAAGCAGCATAGCCTGCTGCCATTGCTTCGGCCGAGTCTTCGTTGTCTGGACCTTGCTTTGCATCACTTGGTCGGGGCATCGTCTTTGCTGCCAGGATTTTGGCAGGCCGAGCTGTCTTGTCCGGTGCCTCCGGTGCCTCCCGCTTTGATCCCTCGTCCGCTGCTTTTAGAGCAGACGCCTTGGCTGCGGTCTTTGCACGCTTTTGCCGCGGCCGTTGTTGCAGAGCGTCGTCACCTGATGCTTGTTTCTGGCCCGGGCTTGCAGTGCTTTGAACGGGCGGCTGCTGGTGCTCTTGTCGCTCTGGCTGCGCCTGTTTCACACGCACTTGCTCAGGCTGTGTGCCCTGCACAACGGCAGGCACTGCAGGGGATCTAGCCTCTCGGGGCTGCGCGCTTGCGAACTGCGCTTGCTTCTGCGCCTCGGGCTGCGCTGCAGTCGCCGATCTGCCTGGCAGTCTATAGTACATAGAAGCTTTGAAGTCACAAAGGCTGCGCCGTGCAGCATGTGGCTTTGCGAACCATCTGTGCCATGAACGCTTGCTTGTCATCATGGTCTTGGCAGACTCTGCTGCGAAACAAACCTTCAGTGTTTGCGCTCACTGAGACGCCGGTTGTAGGGGGTTTATCGATGTTGTAGGAAGTTGCAGGATTGCGAGTATGCAGCCGCGGGAAAGGTTTATTTTCGGATGAAATTCAATCACTTTGGAGCCCGTACCGAGCTCTGCAACTCCGAACACCCTCTTACGAACCACAGTCTTCAGTCTTGTCTCGCGCATCCACGGCAGATGTTGCTTTCACCGCGCATGAACTGCTTCTGATGAGATTTTTGCCATGCTCTTGCCGTCGCTCTGTATCTCGCATCTTGCATCTGCTCTATTACCACATCTTCTGCTGAGGCGAGGAGGACTTCTCAGAAGTCTGTCGAAGGAAGATCCTGTGACTTGAGGACGCCTAATCAACAGGAAAGCTCAAAAATCATTGAAACCAGCCTGCAGTACCAACCACCCCAGCAGACTGAATGCTCTGCAATGAGCGATGTCATGAACTGCATGCCCTGTTGTCGCGCCTGGCTTTTCTGGCTGCGCTGGCGCCGGCTTTGCTCGCTGCGGTTGGGCCTGAGGAGTCGCGGCAGTCGCAGCCGGCGGTGCGCTCTGCACCGCTTGGACCACTTGCACTGGTCGCACCTCTCGAGTCCAGCAGAGTGACAGAAACAACGGTGACAAGAAGGTGTACTTCCACACCCGTGGAGGATAGATGTCTATATACACGTTTCGGAAGGAGTCCGCACCCCAGAAACAGTAACGACAAGAGCTCGTTCATGCTGGCCATATGAAGGGGCCAATCAGCATTGAACATCACCTCGCCCATGAATTGTTGTCCCAGCGACAGGAACAGATGCTACACTGCTACACTTGATCACAGCCCCAAGGGTGCAGTTTCGGAATTGACTGCCGGTTTCCGGGACGGAAGCCCCAAAATTATCAGAACCAACTCGTCATGCCTTACGTCACAAATCTCCTTCATTATAAACAAGAAGCCGGCCCTGAAACGCACTATTCTGAACTTTTGTGCAGTTCCCGAAGTGCTTCGGCCACCCCTGTCACTGCTGTTTGCATTCCGTGGAATCGGTTGAAACTCCGAGCAAAACATATGCGCCTGCTGGCTCCCTGGTGCAGCTTGGGGTATAGGCTGCCGTTGTAGTTCTGGTGCCGGGTGCCCTGGCTCTTCTTTGTCCTGGACGCAGGAAGAACGACGTTCTTGGATTCCTTCGGCTGTATCGTACAGTATCGTACAGCGAAGCGGCGGAGGCGGCAACAGCCAGGATGCAGACCTCCAGGTATTTTGGCTGTTGGATTTCGCTACCAGGCACGTATGCTCGCAGAGAGCCTCCCAGGTTGCGGGGTCTTCATCCAACTTGGCGATGGGAGCCAGGAAGGAAATCCTTGGTCCGAAAACTCTGATGGGCCAAGAAGATTTGCCCACGCATGCTCTGCCTGTCCCCAGGATGGAGTTGTTGAAAGCGACCCGTCCTGAGCACAACAGAGACTTGTGACTCAGTCAACTCAACCTGGCGCCAACTGTGAGAAAGTGGCAGTTGTGTCCGGATGTGGAATCTCAGTACCGCGCGCCATACGCACACCGTTGACCCAAACTCCGTTTGAAGAAGAGTCAAGGAGTAGCAGCATTCGGCCCATGCTGACCTCGTTCGATTTTTCGATGCAAGATCTGTTCTGTGGAGCCACTTGCCACAGCGCCTCAGGTGAGTCCTGAAGGACAAAAGTACCGTGCCTGACAGCAGGATCGGCATCTCATTGGCAAGCATGTGAAGCCACGTTCCGGATAACAAAGTGGCTGAGTCGCCGGCACCTTTGACACATACTGATGCCGCAGGACTGCCTCAAGGAATTTCTCTGTGAGGCTATCATCAGACATCAGAAAGCATCCGATGACTACAGAAAACAGCAGAATACGGCGGACGTAGGCCCCACACATCACAAGTATCTTCGCGACCTCAAGAGCAAATTGGCGCTCTTTCTGCCAGGGCTGCGAAGAGCCAGGAACGAGAAGTCTGCGTCTTCTGAGAAATGAACCGAAGACAAGTCGTGGCTTCTGGGCGGAAATGCTGAAACTTTCTGGTGGCTCCCGAAGGGCATCCGGCCTCAATCAATCATGCTGCCGGAGTTCATGGCCATTTCCAGTGTGCATAGCAAAGATCTGTAAGTTGCGACTGGGTGGTTGCCAGTCCATGTGGACCCGCTCTCCAAACAAGTAGGCTCCAAACACGGGGCCGTTGCCACAACGCCGCAGAACGTATGCCTTGGCGGCGGCCTACGTTTAGATGGACTTTGAAGAAAACCGTTCTGGTAGGCTTCTCGCTGCAGGAGGTCCGGTTGCCTCGGCGGAGATTTCATGGGTGTCTGCGCGGGAGGTGCGCTCAGCCTGGTGGGCGCGCATAAAAACCATGCATGGCATCTTGCAGGCTATGCTGCAAAGATCGAAATCGCTCCTGCGCCGCAGCAATGTGGCCACCAACAGCAGGTCGATCGGGTCGCACCTCCTGTTGCGCAAGCTGCTCGCTGACGAAACGTGAGCGTGCCGAGTGTGCTAAAAAAAGGGGCCTCCCGTGGAGGGAGGCTTGGAACACCTCGAGGCAACGATGCTCGAAAAGGGATGATGTGCGCGGCGAAAATGGCGATCGCACTGGGGAAAGAACTGGCAGAGCAGTAATATTCTCTGAGGGAGTAGCCTGGCCAGGTCTTCATCATAACTTTTGAGAGTGTCTGGAAGCGCTGCGGGCTCCACGCCGTCTCCCGGAGTGAGGGTGACGGGGTAGCAGTCGTCCGGAACTGCATGCAAGACTCTGCTTCCCTCTCACTTCCCACCCTCTTCGCTGCTCGGATGCTGTGCCGAAGGAGAGATTGCTTTTGGCTTCGGGCCACCACTTTTGGTGTAGAGAAGGTAGCGGTCGGTCAAGGCTTCCATGAGTGCCGCTGCTCCCTCGGGGTCCTGCAATTCGTGATGCAGTGCTCACCCGAAAAGTTGTGGCTACTGGTTCGCTGTGCGGACAGTAAGGGCACCTTGTAGGACACCAGCCTGCGGAGAACTTTTTTGCCCTCCCGCCCGACAGTCCAAACACTCGGAAGTCTTGCCCAAATTTCTTGCATTCCAAGAGGCAGCTGCACCAGGACACTTGCATTTGGACGGACCAGCTCAATTGTGGAAACCTGCTAGCGGAAGCACCGCCACGATTCTGCTCACTTGTTCGACGGAATGGTCACGATGCAAAACTACAGCGACATGCCTTTCCAAACAGTAGTGCGAACTGGTGCCAGCAGAACCTCAAATCAGAAAGAGAAGGCAACCCCGTAGAACCGCTGCGCCACTGCCCCTCACGCTGTCAAGTCCAAGAGGCTCAGGGCCGATGTTGTTGACCTGCGGCATAAGTCAAGGTCAAGGTATCCTCTGTACTGACTTAAGTTCTCTTCGAGTCGAGCCTGTCTGGGCACTTGACCATCGAACCACCTCGAGGGTAGCTCCAAAGCCACAGTCTTCCGCCTTGTGCCCGCAGCTGAAGCTGACGATGCAAGTCCGCTGCAAAATGGTAAGTGGCCTCGCTTCTTGCAGCTCGAGCTTCGCCTGGCTTCAAGATACTTCGAGCGCAAAGAACAACCTTTCGGGTTGGATCAAGCAAGCTGGAAAGGCCATTTGAGCCATTTGCAGGACATGTTGCGCCGACGAGGTGTTCTTCAGGAATGTCCATGTCGCGGATATCTGGGGCATGTGCGA
Source organism: Symbiodinium sp. CCMP2456 (assembly GCA_905221635.1). Lineage (NCBI taxonomy): Eukaryota > Dinophyceae > Suessiales > Symbiodiniaceae > Symbiodinium > Symbiodinium sp. CCMP2456. The sequence continues at coordinate 144,365 of CAJNDV010019890.1, read as the reverse complement.
AGTTCATGCTGTGCAGTCAATAAGCTCCGAACGTCTTAGGCAGAAGCCAAGCCCCCACAAAGCGGCTTGTTTTGCCATGCCTCGGGCTTGGGGTTGTGGGGTTGCACGGGCCTAGCTGAAGACGAGGAAACATTAGAAAGACTGGAGAACCAGCAAGGCATCGGCTGGCTGCAGCTTCTGGCACCTGCCGTGCAATGTGCTAGCATGCTACAAGATTTGTTCCAGAGCCGCTTCGGTTGCAATCTTCGTGACAGACCTGCATGCGCGCCTTGAACTTTACAGCTTTGGTTCTTGCATGTGTTGTCAGTCACGGGTACGTCTCTAGCTGGTGAAACGCTTTGTCCTGGATGCTTTCTACTGGCACAAGCATGCGTTCACTTGCTTGGCTTCCGATGATCGTCCAGAATCTTGTTCCTTGGTCGCGGCATCTCGACATTGAGCTTGGCAGACTGAAATATTGCCTGAAAACAAGCCAAGGGGCGCAGTCTCCGGAATGAAATCGACTACGTACAGATTGAAGACTGCAAAGCCGGCCATGATCAGAAAAAACGTGAGCCATGTGCCAGTAAGCTCGAAGAGCCTTAGATGGGATGCATGCACACATTCGGCTGCTTGTCCTAGCTTTGCCAATTTCTGGTAGATTGCTGCTAGATTCTACATCCAAGAATCCCTTCGAAGAGCAACGGGCCCAACATGGCTGCCAGCCGCCCACAGGCCAAGCAAAGCCCGCAGCCCAAAGTCCTTGCCTTCATGAGGAGATGCTAACCTAAATGCATGATGTGGTGGCGACCATTCTTGCAACTTGCCCGCGGCCCTTTCTCTTGGTATGCTGGTATCTTTGAGCTTTCCCTTCCACTCCAAAAAAACTTACTCCAACATACTCCAATCAGATATCGGGACAAAACATTCAGGCTTACAGATCACTAAAAACAACTTGAGCGCAAGAGGTTCTCTCACTAAGCCGAATTGCCTTACAGCACACTGGGAGCACATTGCCAGTCTTCAGTGCTGCGGCGTAGGAGCATCCAAAAACGCCGAGGACAGACTCAGGAATGAGGTGAGCTAATCAGCTTGGGCACTGTCACAGACTTTTGTCATTTACTATCACAAGAGAGCGCGGGAACTAAGTGGGAAGGGTGCGCAAAGTACGGGACTGTAGTTGTGAATGCGCGGACTGTTGTGCGAGTGAGCACACCAACAGGCACGTCTGGAAGGACGACAAGTTAATCTAACTTGCGGTACTCGCCAACAGAAACGGCAAACAAACGGAACCTCGGCAGGGTAGATTTCGTTGGCGACCTGGCCAGGAGCGCCAGCATTGTCGACATATACGGAGACTACGAATAAGTTGACAAGCAAAGATAACGCAAAATCACCCTCTTGACACAAAACAGCAGGTCGCTGTATATTAGGTTCTGCGTTGCGACCTGGTAAACCAAGACGAAGCCAATGTTCGGCGAGAGCTTGATTCCGTAATAGCCCGCATAGAGTGCGATGTCAAAGGCCCAGTGTCTGTTGCGATTGTTCCCTCCGATGATGAAGAGCAGAGTCACACTTGCGGCTAAGGTCAGGTAAAACTTGATGCCTGTCTTCCTGTCGAAGCAAAAGAAACAAGAGTGGCTTCAGTGGTGCTCTTGTAGCAGCAGTCGGCAAGACACGATTTCCGATTACAGTAGCATGAAGCAGAGGGTCGCGAGCAGCACACATGCAACTTACCAGCACATCCGGATCATGTACTCACAGTCCTGAGGTACATGATCCCGAGGGAAATGCCAATGACAACTCCGGGAAGCTCCCACAGTGCCCCAACGAGCAACTGTTGTGCAGCGCCCCTCGGCTCAGCTCCAAGTCTGGACAAGTGGTCAACCGAGCAGTGCATGGTAGTGTGATGCTGCAACGTTGGCCTGTCCGTACGAAGTGCACAAACTGCGGACGCATCCAGGACTCGCAGACAAGCCTGCGTTAGATCCCACAACGCCCCACAGCCAAGGCTCTCTGCCACTAAGTCAGAAAGCACTTGCGGAAAGGCATAGATACATCCATAATACAGCAGGTTGAGCTCGAAGCAGGTAAATCTCAGAAGCAGCCACCGCTTGGCCAGACTGTACAAGTCTGTCAACTGTCAAACCGATGAGGCTACAGTTGGCTTGCCAGCTCCACGGGACACATTAGCTGTATCTTTCCAGATCACGACAAGTCACGACACGACCATTGTGGGTAAGATCAGCTTTGCGCCCAAAATGGTCTTCAGGACAGGATCGCCACACAGCCAAATGCAAGGAACCGCTGCCTTGCCTGGCCTTGCCCTGCTTGTACAACAGGTCCAGCATCCCTTCGGTTGAACTCGACGTCGGATTGGGCGGAAGCCTGGACATTTTGCTGGAGAAAACTTTGGCTTATTCTTGCTTGACCTGACAATGGCCTTCAATCTCTCTCAGGCCTCACAAAACCACACAAGGTGAAACAACAAAACACTAAGTCGCTACGGTCTGCCTGAAATCAACTGAGACGTCGCTTGCTCGATTGTCTCTGCGCATGCTCTCCAGAACTTTGATCGCCTCGGCATGACCTGATTTTCATTCAAACCATACAGGGCTTCCCAAATATCACGGCTGCAGAGCCCGACCCGGTCAGGCTTAGTGCCAAACATCCTTTAAGTTGCAGGTAGGTCGGCGATTGCTGCCTGAGCTGCCCCAGAAGTAATCATTTTCGAAGTAAGAAATTTGCACTGCAAGTATCTATCTCAGATTGTGCCTAGGTGTGGATTGTTACAGCTGGAACTGGAACCTGTCCAAAGTGCCATCAAGCCTCAGGAAGGGGATGGCCAGTGCCATCAAAATCAAGGAGGGGATGGCACCGAGCTGGATGACACGGCGCCAGTTCAAATGTTTTAGACTGGGGTCATCGTTCATCAGCAGGAACGCAGCGTAGAGCTCCTGAGTTGAACATGTCGGAAGCTCGCCCAGGCAGATCCGAACCGTCAACAAGCAGCTCACGCGTCAGAAATTCTTTCACGCACGGCAGGATGTACGGGCCTCTTCACAGTACACAGAGCCAAGGATCGCCGAATGCGAACATTGTCTGCGAGAACCCTGCAGTAACGATTCTCCAGTTAGAGGGTGTGATCTCAGCTGCAATCGCCATCCATGCTGGCTGCCCAATGCCGATGCTCCAGCCGACGATGAACCTCCAAATGAGAAGTACCTCGAGCTGCTAGCAAAGCTAGACTTGCACAGCCACACAAGTTGTCATCAGCACAGTCGCGGCTATTGCGGATGATGTCGAAGACAGAATGCTGAAAATGAAAATACCTCAGGCAAGCGAAAGATGCTCCTTTCCGTCGAAGGTATTCGTTTTTGGGCACACGGCTTGATACGTAGCAGTGTGTAACACTTTAATGGCTCAATGAATCACGCTTCTTTGCGGAGCCAAGTGTCCCGTGTACGAAGCAATGACCAACTCCCTTCGACCCAGGTGTGCGCCCAAAGGTCCACTGGAAATGTTTCCGACCATGACCCCTGTGTAGACCACAGTGACCTGAGAGCGAGATGAGATAAGACGAGCTTCACGTGCGTATACGCAAGGCCGAGTCACTCAGAGGATGTACCCAAAAGAGCTGTACAGCGCAGCCCGTGCTAGTGGGGTCGCGTGCCGGCTTCGGTTGCGTGTGATACGTGGGTTGAGGCTATGTCGGCGCGCGTGTCCCTTCCTCCCGCGCACCCTGCTTGAAAGTCTTGGCTTGGCGTGGCATTGCTTATCATTGCTCTCTGCTTCCACCGGTGTCCAGGCATGTCCGGTTTCCAAGTCCTCTGTGCTGACTCGGGTGCCCTGTGCTGAGCCCCCCCCACCACGCACACACAGATATACACAGATTCCAAATTACCTGCCTGTGCTCCCGCCTGATGGCAAACAAAATCGAACCTCGGGACTGCCTGTGACCTTCCACGCAAACTTTTGGCCTGGCCCCCCGCGCGGCGCTGAGTTCACACTCCCAGACTCATTCCTTCCATTTCTGTCGCCCTATCTCTGCTGGCATTTAGACAACTCGGCATGTCCGAAAGTAGCTCAATCGAAGCAGCATGGCATCAAGTTAGCAACCCCGGAAACAAAGATGCCGTCGCCCGTAACCGAGGGAAAGATCCTCGAATGTTGTGAAGGTTTCCAAACTACGAGTGCTTGCGGCCCCTCGAAGTGAAACCAACTTGCTGTTCGAGAACTCATGGGGAATCGATTGCCACATTACTCATCGTGTCTTACAGCACGCACGAGCTGACTCTGGCAGAGAGGCGACAAAGCCCTTCAGAAAACGCGAAAGCTGCCAACTTCTGGCCAGGGTGTCTGCTACCTTGGACTCAGGCAGTTGTGTTATGCTGCCTGAGAAAAAGCAAACAATTCCCGAAAACTTACCGTCCTTCCAGAGTCCCAACGAGGACAAAGCACACTGCCAATCAGGAGCAGCTCGGCGCCGTCTGCTAGCCAAACTCCACCACCGAGGAGGCTTGCACGCACCCTAAGTTGGCAAGACTGCTATCTCACCTCACGAAGATACCGAGCATCAAGTTCGCAGACTGGTGGACCAAACTATGGAGATTCCGCTAAGTCCGGTTTCACCAGGCTTCACGAGCCCTAGCAGTGTCAGTAGAGGGACCAAAAGCGGACAGTTTAATCTCTCAGGAAACGGAGCGTTGACAATTTCGGATTCTAGGATCTAGAATCCGCCGGCGCGCCTAGTCTGAGGCCCGCATTGAGTGAGATACAATTCAGCCAAACCTGCCGAGAATCTGCGCCGGTCCTAGTCCAATTTGATCGATGACCTCACCCAGTGTCGGCTTCTCCTGCATGGTGCTTAACATATCAAGCTACAGCTGGAATGCAGATTGTCAGTTCTCCTGCTCTCTGCTGGCGGCAGACATAGCTTTAGAGCTTGCGGAATCCTTGGATTGTCAGGTTGACTGCAGATATGCCAATACACGACCTTAAGATGAACAGTGCCGACCAGCATCGGTAAGATGGCAAGTGCGGGTATCCACTCGCTATGCCACTCGATACGTTCTCAGATATCGACACTGGCACATGGAATTGAAAGAGGAGGCCGTACGCCATCTACTCTCACAGTGAGCCCGCAATGGCTGAAAGCATGCTCGATAGCTCACCAAAGCCTCGAGACAGGTTCCTGAAACGAGCAGTCAGAGCATGCGTTTCTGATGGGCACCTCGACTGTATCACTGCACCCTGAAAGCAAGTCTGGGCCACGTAGAGTTGGTGGTGACTATGGCCACTTCGACCATGTGCCCACTTTGCTTTGGGCACTCTTTAGCCTCGACTCATGCTTGAACTTCTGGTTTCCGACGCGACACACCAAGCACACTTGGGCGGTCATGTCGGGACAGTCACAATAAGCGGAGGGCCCATGTGCAGCTGGCGAGCACGTGATTGCCACCTGGCAACGAATCCTCGGGAACCGGCTTCGCCAAACTTCTTTCACCGATGCGCTGCAAAGGACTTGCTGCCAACATTCTCCTGCAGCGTCCTGCGCACTTCCTGCATTGCAGCCTTGTATAGATCCGGGCTCGCTCCTCCAACATATGGTCCGCTCGCATGATGGCGTTAAAGGCCTACTAGCGGCAATGCCAGCATTCGCTGCCAACCCGTCTTAGCATCATCAAGCTCAATCTCCTCCGATGCTGTCTAAGTGGATGCGTCCGACCTTAAAGAGTTTATGCCAGAGCACACTGCATTGCATCTTGATGGCTAAGGTTTGGTCCATTTCGCCCCGTTTGGCCGGTAGAGCAAATGCTTCTGGGGAGATGAGTTCGGGCACGCTGTAGAACTTGCCCAAACATACTGCTTGGCACGCACAGTGCGTCCCTGGCAGCAACTCAAGAAGAGTCCGCATGTATCCGTAGTGTTCTGTGGTGTGCCTATACCTATGTGGTTGCGACGAGCAGGTGTGCGACTGCTAACTTGGCTCGCTGGTGACCAAACGGACTAAATCCATCGAGCTCTATGGGCGAAGCCTGAATTGCCAAGACGTAGATGCCAATCTCAGGAGACGAGCATCCTCGCAGCTTTGCATGTCGAAGGCATTGCCCCAGCCACGACATCTGAGTCTTCGACCCCAGCATCCATGCCAAGTCAAACCTGCAGCTGCAAAGCCAGTGTGCGATGTGGGTATTCATGGTGGCATGGCGCTAACCTCGTCCGCAAACTGTCGGAAGAGGGTTTGCAGGCCGGCCTTCGTCAGCTTGGGATGGCACTGCTTCACAGACTCAGCCAAGTCAGAAGCCTAACACTTTGGACTCCACAACGTCCTGGTCACCGTGCTCGGATTTGGCCTGGACGCCAAGCAGCTCAAAGGCTAAGTAGCAGACAGATGCAGACAGTTTGCCGTCCCCGAGTGACTGCATCAGCGACTGCTTGACGCAGCCGAAAAGTACAGTACAGTCCGCACAGCTTTTGCTGAGAAGAGCAGCACCGGGTCTCAGACCTTGAGCCGTTTATTTGGCGGGTTGACCTTTGCCGAGTCTGAAGGCTCAGCAACGCTTGTTTCAGTGCAGAAAGTTGGAACCTGTCCCGTCGAAGAGTAATACGACTCTGGAAGTCCAATTTCCCCACTGCATGTTTTTCATGGCTTGCACCCCTGAGCTCTTCACGGGATCAGCAAGATGTTGTACATGCTTCGATGACCTGCAGAGGCTCAAAACGTTACATCTCACAAACAGTTCACAAACTGATGAACTGAGAGAATCATACGCCCCTTTTCAGACAATCATCCGCTTGCGCAACTGATGCAGTGTAAGACAACTGCATATTCGTCGGTTCTCTCACCGCCCATGCAGGTGATGAGCCGCGACATGCTGACAGATGGTTTCATTCAGGCAACTCGCTGGCACGCTTTCCTGCTTCGGGTTCATGTCGCCTCTACAACCTTAGCCAAGTGACCCTGTGGCTACAGCGGGTTCAGGGTAGCAAATTGTCGTGCTACTACTGTGCCTCGGGGTTGCAACCTCTTGCATCTGGAGCGCAATGTAGTATCAATTCAGAAAGGACAGACGATGCATGTGTTTGCTGCTGCTGCGGCTGCGCTTGGACCTTCAGCTTGAGATCGAGACTCAAATTGACACTTAGACTTCGAAGTTGCAGTGCACTGTGCTGAGGGCTCCCAATCTGTCTACGCAGGCTTTCCTTTCGCTGACATGGGCCATGTCGTCGCGTGAGCAATGGCTTTTTGCGTTGCCCGAGTATCACGTCGGAAGCATCTGCTCGGCAAGGGCCTGTTGCTGGAGGCTGAGGACCAACTGTAGACCGAAGGACTGCTTGGCTGGGTCTGAGAGCGGCACCAGGAGTGTGGTGGTGGCCACGTCTGATCGCAGGATTCTTTGTCCAAGCGACATGGTCTGGAAGCCAGCAGATGACAGCCTAGGCAAAGCTTGGAGGGCGAAGCCTCGCCCTTCCGCAGAAGATGGCTGACTTGTAGTAGCTGACATCTAAGTGGCTCACATGTCCAACTCGGACCTAAGTCACTTTAGTCGTGTCGCAATGTGGCACAAAGAAAAAGGAGCAAAGTCGTGTGTCAGAGAAACAAATGAAACGGTCAATGAGAGCCAAGCCCACACGATGACTGCAAAGGCGAGTGCCACCAGTGCAACAGCTCAGCTCTGCACGGCTCATCTTCACTCCAGCCGGCTTCTGGCCCTCAAGTTCTGTCCCAGGTTTGCGTCTGCGAGTAGGGGACTCAGGAAGTGAGCATGGAGGCTTGTGGAGAAGCGCGGCCATGTAAGCATCGGACCGACTGCAACTAGTACCTCGCGTCGCCCCTGGCTGTATTCGGTGTGCAAGCAGTCATTTTTTTCCGGCGTTGCATGGCTGTGCCTGAGTCCGGGCCTCGCCAGGGCTCAGCCTGTCAAACACCAGAAGATGTTTCGCTCGACGCGGACGATGCTTCGCTAAACGGTGTAAGTTCGAAACTCAAGTAGCTGTGCACCACTTGGATGCCCCACCAGGCGCAAAGCCTGGTCGCCTGCAGCACCGGCCCCACGGCCGCACGAAACATGCCATCAGCTCCTGTTCTGGAAAATCCCGTGTATGCTTAAGCCTGCTGACAAGTATCCGCCGGTACAGGGTGAAGCCTCCTCCGATTGCACTGCAACCACAATTGCTTTCGTCAAGCGTTGTAAACAAACTCGTGACGTTGAGATTCGTCGTGGTGACAGCTACAGCTGTAAACAGGCTGGCCGGCGAACTCAGGCCAGCAGGCCCCTGTTGAACGCAAAGCTGGCGTGGTAACGGTCAAAGCATTTCGATATCACTGCCAATGCATTGCCAGCAGCCTCAGGTACTGTCCGCAATTGTAATAGCCGGATGTATAAACAGCTGAACCACTTGCCTCATCATGGCCAGTTGCAAGGTTGGGGCTGGCACTGACATACGGATTCTATTGAATAAGTCTTTCATACCAGCTCTGTCACAGCTCGGCCTCGGCCACCCTCCACGTATTCCAAAACCGTCACTTTGCGGTAAGTCGATGAAGGCTGGACCCTCGCTGGCTCGTGGCAGACCCGGAGCAGGCGAGTGCTCACTTGATCTCACTCGCACAAGCTTGTGATGCTTTAAGAGGTCGTGAACCGCGAACGAAATGCAACGTTCAAACGCGCTGCCAGGCAGACATATCGACGGCGTCCTGCTGGCCTTAAAAGCTTGCGTCGGCGCCAACATGATCCGATGTTTGCCCAGCAGAGCACGTGATAAAGTGAAACCTGCTTTCGTCAAGCACCTGATTTGTGCTGGTGGCTGGTTGTGGTGGTGGTGGCGGTGGCGGTGGCGGTGGCGGTGGTGGTGGTGGTGGGGGCAGTGCTGCTCTTGCCACTGATCCACGCCAGCGGTGCTACTGGAAACTCGTGAAGCAGACCCCACTTCGACGTCTTGGAGTCTTATTGATTGTCAATGATTGAAAGAACTCGGTTATCGCTATTGTGCGCGTTTTTTGGCACTCGCGCTCGACGAGGTCAGGCGAGGATCCCAAGAGCTGTTGTGCGGGTTTACATGCAACAACTTGTGCAGCCGGGCTTCGCGGCAGAAGGTGGTCAAGTTGCGACAATAATTCCTGCACATAGCTGAAAAATGCAAGCATGCACAGTAGCATCATCACGCACAGCGGCATAGCGTGCTCCTGAAGGTTTGGCTGGACTACCACTTTCGGCATGGTTGTGTCCCGCGCCTGGGCAGGAGTTGAATTGGACAAAGCATGTCATCAGGTCGCGGCATATTTTTGGCACTCGCACTCGACAAAGGTCGGGGCATATGCTAGTACTGCGTTCTGAGAAGCTGTCTGCTGCCAATCCCTTGGCCAGGCATCTGTTCAGGAAGGGCATTTGCAGGATATGGCTCCTGTCCGTAGCTTGAAAAGCATCGCCATGCGTTCTCTTCTTCAAGGGTATCTTACATGCACTGCCTTGCAGGAAGTCCAATCGTGTCCTAGCTCTATAGTAAGCCCCAAAAAGTTGGAAACCGGATGAAGGACAATTCGTGCTGGGATTCCCTGTACATTGCTCTTAAGGATTGAGGCCATTGTGTTTCCAACTTTTGGGCTTCTACAGTATGCCCAGACCCGTCCGAAAACCGTCGTCAAAGTTGCAAAGATCAATGCCCGAACTCATCGTTGTCGCCAAAGACCAAAGAGAAACCAAACACCACCCACATCAGTGTGGCAATGCCCATGCAAACTACGTTTGACTGCATGATGATGAGTGTTGATAATGCTGTTGTCGTGGGCCAGACCACCATAGAACAAACCAAGCCGTGGCGTCATCAAAAAGGCCAAACCTGTCTGTTGAGAGCAACTCGCAAGCAACAGCACCCGCGTCTTAAGCTGCCGTCGAAGGTGGCTCTGCTTCAGTCATGTTGGCGAGCATGCCCCAAGTTAGGAAGGCATGGCCAAAGATTAAGGGGTTGCCTGCTGTCACCGGACAAACTCAGCTTGGGTGAAAAGTCTGTCTACAGCCTCCTTGCGTTTCCTTTGAACATCTTTGAACTTTAAAGGAGTGGAAGGGCGATTCACGTCCCAGGGAACAGCGGGGGCGCCTCACCCCCCTCACTGCCCCTCTGAACAAGCGAGGTCGTAGATGCTCTTGTCCAGCAAAAGGCGCCTTGACCCACCCTCCGTTGCTTCCTCTCCAGGTTCCTGGCCCCGCGCCTAGGTGCCCCATGGTGTCCCCTTTCCTCTCTGGTTGAAGAGAGAAAGAGGCATTGGGGTCTTTAGGTAAAACGGTCACTCCTAAGTCCGGTGTGATCGGCGGTCGTTCATCCCCCCCAGCCCTGAACACTAATACTCGCGTCCCGGCCTCATTCCCGCGCCCTCTATGGCCCGTCCGTAGTACCTACGACCACCGTCCCCCAAATCACGTCTCTCACCTCTGTAATCTCCCTGTACTTGTGAGCCAACAGAAACGTAGTTTAGAGACTGCAGTATCATGTCGTTGCATGTTGTTGCGGGAGGAACAGAGAACCGAGCAAACCAACACCCGCTATCTAAATGAAGTCCTTTTGCTTCCTTTCACCCTTGGCGCGGGGTGTGGAGGAAGTACCGACGCCGTTGCGCCCTAATCCTGAGGGGCTGCTGAACCAAACACCAGCCGATTCAGGGCTTGAATCCCTTTGCATTTTTGTGAACCGAATGCCAAATATTCGGGACTTGAAATGATCAATAGTCGTTTGATGGGGACATCACCGCGGCCCCGCCTGCATTTGTTGCGGTGCTGCTACATGGATTTTCCGAACAGGAAAACCACGGTATATGCAGCCGCACATTATACCTACCAGTGACAGCCTAATTATGGGGACCTTGAAGGAGCACGTGTCCAATATTGTGGCTCTTGCAATGTACCCTCACTCGGACAGTTCACTGGTCTCTTCCTCTGTTTGCTCGCTTGCGGGCCATGTGCTCTTGTACTTGTCGTACTTCTTGCCAGCTCTGTTTGAACCCAGGCTGGCATACTCACCCAGCGTATCTGCAAAGGTTGCAGATTCTCTCTCCGTGACTCGCCATGCAGGGTTGGAGCTTCGCCTACGCCTACGCCGCACAAAGGCAAGACCAGGACAATCTCCTTGTGACCTTGTGTTTCCTTAGTGGCAGCATGCTCCGTCACGCCAGTGGGGCGCAGCGCCGCCCAAGCCAGAAACATGGACGGCCAGCGACCAGAGTGCAGACTTACGAGGACGAGGACTGGGGAGGATAGTCGAGCACACTCGATGATGCCAGGGGCACGATGGCGGTTCACAGTTTGCTTGGCATTACGAGTCGGGGCGACGTAAACAACCTCATCATGCCAGGGGCTTTCGCAAGCCACGACAAAATTCGGACGAACTCACTCGGACGTGCCCGTACTGTGAACCTACTTTCGCTTTTCATACCACGGATGCCACCATTTTGCGACATCGTCTCGAATGCTCGCAAGACCGGAGCAGACTTCGGATGAGCACCCGTCGTGGTATTGCCACCTTTGTAAAGCACATTTTACCTGAAAACGTGCCAACGTAGCACACAGCTGAATCGAACCTGCTCACAATGTCAGCAAACCTTCCAAACTATGCCGGCCACGGAAACGCATGAGGCGTTCTGTCGGGGCTCGGAAGAGGCCAACCTCATGTGTGAGTTCTGTGCAAAACAACCGTAGGTATTCCCTTCTGTTAAGGTGGAATGTTCCCGCTCGACGGGACCTCCTCGTCCCCCTTGTGGGCTGTGGTCCTGCTCTGCTCGCAGGAGTGAGGAGGGGGGTGTGGGGACCCAGCACCCCCTAGGCCCGGCCACAAAGAACGGGGCGAAGACTACAGTATGTTTTTGACGAGACGGAAGGGTGAACTGGGGAAGCGATGATTTCCAGCAGATGAACACGTCTAGCCCCAGGATCTGCCCTGACACAGCAAGCAGACGCAGGTGGTCAATGTGTGGAAATGCAAGTTGGGACCATGCGAGTGCACAAGCGGCGGGACGTGACTACCAGCCCACCGCGGGCAGGTGTTCAACTCGTAGCAGCACATGGCGATACTTAGGAAGTGAACTGAGACAGGAGCAAGACCACGAGCGGGGTCGTAAAATCCGTTTCTGCGCCTGTTTGAGTTGCTGGCTTTTGGGGGCTGTTGCCTGCTTGAAGGTTGACTGGGGGAGTCAGTGTGTCTGCAAACCCTGCCGTGGTACGGACCTACTCTGTTGACTGGGGGGATGAGGCATCTTTCCTCATGCGCTTGTAACACCCTGTGCCGGGGGACGAAACGCACGTTGTGGCATAGTGAATGCCACAGGCCCTGCGGTCCGGCGCTCGACGACGACGTCTTCTCCGACTATGTCTCTCAACTAATTGCTTGCAATGCTGCAGCTTCAGCTTCGACTGCGCAAGCATGCCTCTATGTATGCTCTTTCAACGGGGTGGGGCAAGTCATGCCGGCACTCTCGCACACCCGCAGTTCAGATTTGTTCCGTTCTGCGGTGTTTGCCAGGGGAGGGTCGGCCGTATGTTGGCAGTAAAATGAAGGAGGCCAGCGATTCCCCCGAGCAGCAAGCCCACATGTCTCAAGCAAAAACCCTCACGACCACATGAACGCAAGCACTCTCACTCGCTGGCCTGCTTCCGTGATCACGAGGGAAAAACATGCTAGTCCCCCACTTCTTCGAGCGAGTATGTTCTTTTGCCTTCCTTGGTTGGAATGAAGAGTGAATCGATCCCTCGAATTCATCGGCTTAACTTCGCCTCGCAAACAATGTGTTGAAAAAACGGCTAGGTTTAGTTCTTGCTTGCTTGCTTGCTAAGGGTGCCCTCTCATCGCCGTCTATCCCCTTCTTCTTCTTTTGGCCGCCCCCACCCTGACCAAATCTGACCGAGGCATTTAGCAGTGATGCTACGTGAGGACTTTCCCCTCGATTGAGGTGTGTGTGTGTATATATATAATACATATATATATATATATATGGTCGCCCCCCCCCCGTTGACAGACCATGCCCTCTCAACTGAGTAGATGTGCATGGTGTGTCATCGGATGGGTGGCGATCAGCCCTCACAAACTCAATTCCAAAATTTCCAATATTCTCGCCCCTAACTTTCCGGATTTCCAAAAT
>CAJNDV010019890.1:118322-131157 GCA_905221635.1 Symbiodinium sp. CCMP2456 | reverse complement strand
GGGGGGGGGTGAGCATATATATATATCTGCGCTTGGTGGCCCTGATTCTCAGATGAGGGTTCCTGGCAAACCCCGTCACATGCATGGGGCAGCAGGGAATCAGTTCTGCTGCCGACCTAGACTAAAGATGCCATGCGGAACGAACGCCTTCTGCACGTCCCTGCAGGTTCCCTTTGAAAAAGACAAGACGCCAAATCAAGGACCTCGGATGTTCAGGACCAACTTTGGATAGACCACCAAAAAAATTGGGTCCTTTTTCCAGTACTTTGAGATTGCGATTGGGTCTTGCACTCCACTGAGAATTATACCCTGTTTACGCGTGTGCTGGTGTATATGCGAGTGTGTATAAGTGTGTCTGTTGATTGTTTGCATGTTCCTCTGTGTCATGTCAGTCAATCGGTGCCAACTCCTGAAATACTTCGGGTCCACTTTGGAGGCACCACACAAGAGCAATGTAGCGACCTCGTCAGCCCGCACTTTCATGCTGATTTGCGACACTTCCTGGAGCCAGCTCAGGCGCCTACGCCCATCTGCGCAACTTGCGGCCTCGAAAAAGCCGAATGGCTACCAAGTACAGCGACAGCACTGTTTAAGCCGTCAGCTGGCGGTGATCGCACCAAATATGAGCTGCATTGGTATAGCTATTAGGCTATAATACTTACGACTTACGATTGGGAGATCCAAGGTATCGTGAGCTTGGTCGCCTAAGCTTCATATCCTCGAAGGTGAGTAGACTTGAAGAGGCTGGCGCGGTGTGCATGGTGTTTTGTTGTGGTTTGGAGGGCTTCAAGCCTCTCACGAGAAATCCGGCCGTAAGAACGTAAAGGCTAAATTCCATATGTCAGGACATTTTGAAGTTAAGGCACTAGCCGAATCAAAGACATCGTGGGTTGTTCGGAAGATGTGTGGGCTGCATACCTAAAAATCGAGGGCCGCTTGAGCGAAAGAGGGTTGTCTGGCTGAGTTTACATAGCAGGGCCTTGTTTCTGAGCACCGACACACGAATATGACCGAAAATGCAACAGCATACGGTGACGCCACATTCAACCACACAGCAATTGGCATCTTGCGGGGTCAAGTCAAATCCATGCTTTCCTCTGCAGCAGCATTTTCTGCCCGTGTTCTCTAACCTACTACCTGTCCCTGCCAGTTGTGCACGGGAGAGTCTCCAATCCAAACATGCCCTATGGCAATCAAGCTTTCCGAATCAGCTGCAATGCTTCAGGAATCAGCTTTCGTATGACCAAATCGAGTCAATGCTGCTGCCTAACATCGCTCCTCAAGTCGTTGCTTGGATGCACCGGGAGTTCTGTCTGAGAAGTCTTCACATCGATGGCACAAATACTTGGAACGAAAGTCCCAGCTCGAGAGATGTGGGGTGGTTGGGATCTGGTCTGTAGCCACAAAATCGAACTATAAATGCCTGTATCCTGGGTCAGCACTGCTCCCCGAGGCATGGGCAACATGCGCTCAAGCTGCTGTGGACGCGGAGTGGCCAACCTTGTTAGGGTTCTGGTAAATTGGTCAAATCAAGTCTTTCACTTGCCACCTGGTTGCCACAACACGACACGGACAGCCTGTTCCCGCTACGGAATATACTCGGTGTTGGTGGTGGTTGTGGTAGCAGCCGGAGTAGTAGGAGCAGGAGTAGCAGTATAGTAGTCATTGTCGTCGTCGTCGTCGTGGTACAGTAGTAGTAAAGCCATGCCACGGCACGGCCTCACAACAGTCCCTTCCCCAGTTTTGGTGGTAGTGGTCGTGGTAGTATAGAGGTAGAGTAGAGGTGGTAGTGGTGGCAGTAGTGGTGGTAGTTGTCGTGGTGGTAGCAGCAGCAGTAGCAGTGGCATTGGCAGCTGAGTAGATTCGACCAGTAACTATACTGCTGCTCGAAATCTGGCCAAAATGCTGCATAAGCTCAACATAGCAAGAGTCCGCATCTTCTGGTTGCTGCCATTGTTACAGCAGCATCTTATACTGCGTCGGCCGTGATACGCTTCTCCACGTCAGGCTCCAAAGCAGGTAGTCAGTTTTCAGTTATGTTAACTGCAGCAGAACCACTTCACTGTGTCTGGCATCTCTCAGCCGACTCAGCCTTCAAGCTCGCAGCACCTCCTACACGTAGAAGTGCTGCACTGGCCATGCCCTGAGGCTGCGCCCATGAGTGCATCTGAGGCAACTGCAGAAGATGCTTTCTCGGAGCAGCTGGCATTGTCCGACCTCGCATCGCCCATTTACTTCCCTATCTCACCTACGAGTGCCGCCCACTCCAGTCCAACCAGAAGAGCCAGAAACAGATGCTCGTTTCAACCAACCCGTCGCCAGACTGCGAGTCGCCAATGACGAGTGTTGAACTGTTGATTTGGTTGTCGGACTCCGTGCTCGGTCCACCCGTCTGCATGTGCCTGCTCTGCACGCCTCGAGATGTCGACGTCCAGGGCACCAATGGTTTTTAACGGCAGGCCGGATGTACAAAGGGCTGAAGATCAGAGGCAAAAGCAAGGACTGCACCCGTCGCCACCCACCCAACAGGAAAGCCAGAGGGCGATGCAGACCCAAATATCTGCATTAGGGAAACGCCCGCGACATCCGGCAGGGTGAAGGGTCCTGCGTGGATCTATGCCCTGCAGACGTTCGTCTCGTATTGGCAGATTCGTGTCCGAAGTGGTCTCGCCAGCAGGTTCAGAGAATTTGGGATCTTTCTTGGTGCCTGATCTTGAATCAAGTTCCGTGCTGTCAAGTCCTGCCACACTCCATTCACACATGGCTGGGTGACAGATTTAGCTCGAGTCCCTTTCGGGCCCTGCAGCCGCCATTGCACATCACTGGAGACACACACACTCCAGCGCATCATACGTCTTCGCCGGTTGCATCTTAGCAGAGGGCGCAGTGATCCGAGCGTGAGGACGACTCTCACTGGTTTCCGCTTCCTGTTGGGAGACTGTATAAGAGGGAATTGCCTGCTTGTCGGGCTTCGTGGGTATACATTCGAAGATGCCAGACCCTCTCGCCTTTTCCGTGTTCCCATGTCTTCTGAAGCCTCCTGAGCTGAAGCAGTCAACAAAACAAAATGAGAGACTCAGATTTGACCTACTCAGACTCCTGTGGCCACACGAGCTCCACCTGAAGCAACGCCAAAGCTCTCTTGATGATCGGAGTATGCGAGCACGTGACCAGGGCGTTTCACACTGCGATTTGGCTCCGAGACACATGCGGCCTTGGTGTCTTCGCTGACCCCTTCATTGACCACTCCACATGGGAGCCTTTGGAGGCCACATGCCACTTCTTCGTGACGCTGCCGGTACAGAAGGACCGAACGAGGTGAGCCCCTTCAGCATGGAGGACCTTGCAGTTTGCACTCGGGCCTATGAGGCACGAATTTCGCAGGGCAGCGGCATCGAACCGAAGCGAATGGCACTTGAGGAATCTGGCGAAAGTGATTGCAGCCGCCGGTCCGAGAAGGCCAGAGTGGCTTGCCTTTAACTGGGCTTCAGCTCCGGAAGTGCTGCAGTAGCTGCTACAGTGTTTGCACAAAAAGTGCCTGCAGCCAGCTGCAGCCTGCACTTCCTCCTTCTCCAGCAGCACAAAGAGCCTCACAAACTGCTACCAGCAGCCTAGGACATTCTACGACGGCACACAACTGAGCACAACACTCTGCATTTCAAGCACTACATTCGGTGATCATGAATACAATAAACATTCATAAACAACTAACAAGCCGCATCAATCGATCGCGTCCCGACCGAGCCCGAGCCCGCAATCACGCTTCCGCTCAGGGTAAAAAGGTTTTTTCCGGTGCCCACGGGCCGCGAGCCGAGTCGCAGGGCGAGGGTCGCGGGTCGCGGGCCGCAGGGCGTGTTCAAGATTGCTCAAGATATATGATGAACCGGATTCGCCAAATGAGTGGGCCTTTTGAGATGTACGACAAATCAGGGGCGTGTTTAAGAGTGTTCCAGATATCTCAGATATATGATGAACCGCAACCAGGTTCGCGAACTGAGGGTGCGGATTTGCGGAATACGATGAACCGGGATCGCTACATGATTTGGGCGTTTTTGAGATATATAATGTGATGAACCGGCATCGTCAAATGAGCCGGCGTGTTTCGCACATGTGATGAATCGGAATCGCCTGATGCGGGGGTAGGTTTAAGATATGTAATCGCCAAATGAGGGGGAGCCTGCAAGAAATGCGATGAACTGGGATCGCCAAACGAGGGGGCGTGTTTAACAGATATGATGAACCGGAATCGCCGAATCCGGCGGCTCGTCTGAGATGTATGACATCATTGTATGATGAAGCGTGCTCGCCAAATAAGGGGGCGTGTTTAAAATATATGCTGAACCGGAATCGCCAAATGCGGGGGCGTGTTTAACATATATGCTGAACCGGAATCGCCAAGTCAGCGGGGCCGTGCGCAAACCGGACCACGGCTGAACTGTAGGACCGCAGGGGGACCCGCGTCATCGTGGGCCGCAGCGCCGCGGACTCAGCCGTCTGCTTTTGAACCCACCTATGGACACCTCTTTCCGTGCCGCATCGGATGGCTTCAAGCGCGAGCCAAAGCCAGGAAGCGAAGGAGCACAAAAGCCAATCCCGGCAAAAATGCGCGAGGCTGAACACAGACTATCACCCTTGCCTACATCCCGTGCAGTCCCTGACTGAGGCTTAGTGCCCAGCCACAAATCCAGGGCCGATCTGCCCGGAGAGGACTTGGCTGCTTGCCATGTGACGGGTGCCACGGCCGCCTCTGAACAATGAGCGTAATGAAATCGGATGCTGAATCCCTGCGCTTGCAAGTGCTCCGAGGCCCAAGCGAGCAATCCAACAGTTCTGAGCCACTTCGCCTGCAAAGAGAGCCTGCACATCACTTTACCATCCTTGAAGCTCCGGGCTCAGTTCAGGCGCCTCCGCGGTCTTCTCGACTGAACATGAACCATATAAGAGGCACAGCCTCTCGTCCTTACAATAACGTCCTTAAAATGAAAGCATGCGATTTTGAACTCCCTGTGCTGGAACCGGCAGCTTTGCGAGCCGTATGTCTGCAGCACTCAATTGGTCATTGCAACGAGGGCTCTTGAGTGCAAAGGCCGGCGGGGCTTCTTGTGCAAATTTTCCGCGAGTTCTAAACCTGTCTGACATCCCTTTGGGAGGTCAAAGCTCCTAACCCAGCTGCCGGCCCACCGAGATCAGCGCACGTTCTCACCGCATCGGCTTGGATCTCTGAGATGTCAACGGAGCTGCGTAGCTTGTAGAGGCAGTGTCTCCCATCTTTCTCTTTCCATGCCAGTCCAAACCATAGTCCTGCACAAACCGACGGCACGCTAACAGCACAGGCCTGCAACGCTTCCAAGCTTGTCGAACGCTGCACTTATGGACGCGGGACAACTTTTCCAAGTTAAACTTCGAGTCGGTTAACATTATGACAGTTATCAGACTATTAGACTATTTGGCATCAGACCGCATAACTTGAAATATTTTGCTCAGTTATCATCAGGTTTGATATCCTTCAGGGCTTCATCCTTGTCATTCTTTTCTTCACCCCTGAAACCATCATCATTTTGTTTATCGTTTGGGGACGGTTCGGGCCCTTTTCCGCCAAACGATGAAATGACTATGATTTCCTGAGGCTCTCAGCATTTTCCAAAAATCCAGGATTCCCACGCAGCTTTTCTGCACCTTTTTCCGCCAGACCATGGAAAACAGAGAAAACATGATGGACGATTGCTGAAGCTCTGCGCATTTTTCGAAAATTTGAGGATTCTCGCGCCCTTGCACCAGCCCTTTTCCGCCAAACGATGGAAAAACATTAAACGTGAAGAACATGTCCAGAGTCTTGCGCACCCTATCCGTGCTTTTCGCCACATGATGACGCACGATGAAAACACAATGGAACATGTATGTGATAATGCACGGCCGGAAAATTGATGAGTTCCTGAAGCTCTCCTGATTCTTCGGCAATTCTGGGATTTCCACAGCCCTTGAAACGATGAGGCTCTCCTTATTGTGCGATCAAGTCCAGGATGATGCAGATGATAACAAACAGATGTGAAATTGTAAATGATGATCAAAACGATGACCTAAAATTGAAAATAATCTTTGATGGCGACCACAGTCTCTCCACCAAAGAACCTCATAAGGCTAACAGATGAGTAGTGGCCCAAGCCGCTTCACATGATTTTGCTGCATGACTACACCTGGACATGTGACATGAATTACGCAGGTGTAGCCTGGAAAGTGATGTGCAAATGCCTACGACGCCTGAGAGCTGCCTAACATTTTAACATTGCCTGATTGGCCAACTCTGGTAGCATGGCCCCTGCCTAAGGGTAGGGAGACGCACAAAATAAAACTTTCAGAAACGCCCCCACATTAGCCCTATATGCCTAAATGAAACAAATTACCTCCCCCTGATAGGTTTCAGTAGTCAGATCCTTGCGTTCAAAATGAAATATTTAACAGAGTGAGTGAAGGAGTGAGGGGGTGAGGGAGTCGAGAAGGTTGGGCTCAAACGATGCTTCTATATACACTGAGTCTGGGGCTTCGGGGGCACAGACTACGTTTGTGCGAGGGTTTAGGGCTTTTTTGACTCACACTCTGACAAGCCTGGCAAGGTCTGTAGCGATACTAGTCAAGAACAAATAAAGGGAACTTGGGTAGTGCCGTCGTTTTGCCACCCAAAGGAAACCCCCAAGAGAAAACCCGAGTAGCAAAATGGATTCCGAGATTCCGCGGGGTAGGTTTGAAAGACACCACAAGTCCCATTCAGAGGTGGGGCGGTATCAACCCACCAAAAGTCCCCGCAAAATCGAAGAGCGCACGCAAGCAACCAGCTCCCACCAGAAACGAGCATCATGAGCATCAGCCGGGTCTAGGCTGGGGCTATTGCCTTGGTGCGGGGCTGTTGTCAGCTGGGCTTTTTACTATGCTTGAACACTTGTTCCTGGCCTTTCACTCAAGCCCTCCCTGACAACCTGGAGCTTCAACAGTGAATCTACTGTTAGTGAAGAAGGCGCGTTCCTATGCCCCTTGAATGTGGGAAAGGACCCACCGAGCCCTTAACCAGCGCTACGCAACATGTAACTGAAACCGAATATCATGTTTCATTTACGATCTTTAAGGGTGGGGCCATCTGGTAGCTTTAAGCTGAGGCAGACACGTCTGCAGCTTCCGGTCTGTCCAAGACCTTCGCGTGAAGCACAAAGGACTCGCAGATTCAAGCTTGAATCAAGCTTGAGTGCTGGATGACGGTGCTCAGCTGCGGGCGGCAATATGGTGTTTGCTCTGTCTGGAACTTGCTGCGACAGCAAAGACCTCAGTCCGTCAATACGCGCTTCTATGGATTCCGCATTAGCAAGTCTGGAAGAGCAGGACACACGGAATCATCGGTTCTGAGGCCCTGACATCCGCGGTTCTGCAAACAATTCCGATGCACTTCGGGATTGACATATCCTCAGCTTCAGAACCGGCACAATCGGGCACACGTTGACGGCATCCAAACAGATGGGCCGGCAACACAAACGAATACCGCCACACAGAGACTTCAACAGAACGCTGATGCGAACAATCAACGTCCATCAACGTCCCAAACAGCAGCGATCTTGGCTCAGATGCAAGACCATTTTGTGTAAAAACATTGCAAGTCCCGGACTGAAGAAGACTTGGCCAGCATCAACTCTCGAATGCACTTATACTGTGACATACTGTGTGTAGGAGTCCGTCAGTCTGCCAGCCAGCAGAAGTTTCTAATGCTTTCGAGCTTGGTGGGCTTTCTCAGCCGCAGGATCCCATGCACGCGGAAGTCTCTTCTGTACAAAGTCAGCGAGACAAGCGGACCGACAAAGAAACCTAGCGAGAGAGAGAGAGAGACAAAGGGAGAGAGGGCCGAGAGGGGAGTGGGAGCGTGGCACCCGGAGCCAAGGCAGGGGCCGAGTTGGGAGGCGCGAGGGCAACGTGCCTTTGGCCCGTAGAAAGTCGGCAAACTGTGCACTTCGCTGTGAAGTCACCTGAGCCAGCTGGGCCCGGCGAAAGGGCTCGGGCCCGGATCTCGCTGAGCCGAGCCGTCCGAGATCCGAACTCCATGAAGCGGGGTGGAGAATGTCATCGCCATTCGAGCACGACCTTTCCAAGAACAGACAGCCGCGCATCTTCCCGGACCTATCCTGCAATTGGCGATGCTGGGGAGAGCGCGTTCTTCCCTGCGACTCGGAGAGGGGAATGCATAGTCAAACGGCCTCAACGGGTTGACCACTGGGTTGACCCAGCAACAGCTCAGGCCGCCGCAAAGGGTGTGCTGCGTATCAATTTTGCAAACTAATCCTCACTGGGTGTAAACGTCTACTCAACATGGCAGAGAGGAACATTCTCTGCATCACTGCATCTGTGTCGGTATCTGCTCAGGCTGCAGCTGTGCGGCCTGCTCGGGGGCTGTTTTGCGACCTCGCCCGGAACACCCGTACCATGATGTGCACTCCAGTTTGGGGCGTTTCCCCGTTTGCTCCATACACAGACTTATTGAGAGAACGAAGCGGTGCAGTGGAGAAGAGAGAGTGGCTGGGTTCGCTACACCGATGAAACGGATGGTCGATTGTCCGGAGGCTTGAAAGCGCAACCGGCTGACAGAACCGAGGAGCCAGCAATGCAGTGATCTCTGCTCCTCCTGAATGCTCATTGGGTGTTTTGTGAAGTCTTTTGCGTCTTGCCCATTTGCGGCTTTTTCCAGCTCAGCTCGCCGCTCTCTCCGAAAATGGCACGAGCACATCCTCCAGTTTACAAAAGAGTTCGGATGTGCCGCATGTGCTGAACTCCATGGCTACCGGCTACCGCGGCTACCGCGGCTACCGCGGCCGGGCCCCATCCTGCGGAGGGGAAGGACCCTTGAAGCGCTCGAAGTTCCTCGGCCAATCTCTGCGCAGCCCGAGCAGATCCGAGCTGCTGTAAGAGCTCATCAGGTTCTCAGCTACAGGCGCGAAGCTGGATCCAAGCCGCTCCAGATCACCGGAAGCAGCCAAATGGATGCTGACCGGACCTGTCGCGTTGTGTCGGTGTGGACTCAACTCACTTCTTCGATCTCTTTCAGCATCCTGAACAAAACCTACCAATACGACATCGACATCTGCTGGGGGCCTTTGGCAAATTCCTTGGCAGCCATGCGGAAGGAGTGCTGCTGCGCGCATGCCTTGCCATCGTGAAGGCAGAAAGAGAAGTGCTAGAATCTATCGTGATGCGATGCCCCACACCCCACCGAAGTGACAGGGGAGCGCAACCGCCCCGACACTCCACCAAACCTTCCCTAGAAAGCTGAGCCTGCCTTATGCGAGCCCGTGGTTGTCGGATCGTCGTCAAGACGCATCGCTCGGGCCCCGACGATAACTTGAGCCTCCGAGTTCCACTGTAGATGTGCAAAATGGCAGCCGACCAAGTGTGTCCAGCACCCATGCTGTGCACACCCGGATCTCTGCAGAATGAAGTTGTGCAGCATCCTTTCGTCAGCAGGCATTTCACTGACGGCCTTCTGCCCTTGCAGTTGACGAAACGTGTAGAACTGGTGCCGGTCAATGCCCCGTTTCAGCTTGACACTGCCAAGTCAATATAAATTCAGAGTGAGACAAGTCTCAGGACCGAAGCCACAGCAAAGCAGATGGTTGCGAAACTGCAACCCCTAAATAGACGATAACCGACCAACGCGTCGCCGCGCTCTCTTACCCTCCATGGCGGCTCATGAGGTCACGAAGTGCAGCTGCGGTATGTCCTGCATGACCTGAAAGCGTCTGCGCGTGTCGGCAGAAGCGCTGTGCAGCTTAGCAACCTCTAGCGATTGCTCTGCCTATGTTCCACAGTGGTCCTTGCCTTGGTGAAGTCGAAGTTTTTGCAGTACTTGGCCAGAGCCTCAGAAAAAACAGAACGGGCATTCAGCTAAAGCTTTGCGTGCTTTCAGGTACCTTCAACATCGATACATCGATAAGTCCTCTGCCGCGAGGGAATGCGATGTTATCGACTTCCGAGGCTAAGCTCACCATCGCACGACTTACTCTCTTGGCCGCACGAAGTTGGAAGATGCGGAATGCTGCGGAAGCATCGTAAGGGATCAGGTTGATTTCGTTGACTGCTACAGTTCAATCGACTTCGCACATGCGTCCTTATCGAAGTGCTTTGATACTGTGGCTCCTCGCACCCACGACCGGAGTTTGGCTTCATGTCCTGCCATGCTGCCAGCATGTGGTCTTGCAAAGACGGACGCGGGGGGAGCGAACAGCTTTTCGGATCAGCCATGTGTGGCTGGAAGGAAACAATTTGTTGGCGCGTTTCGTCTGCCAAACCATGCAATGTGCAGCCAGTCAGGTGGCATCAACATGGCTGCGGCTGCTGCAACACTGGCTGAGACTGCGAAACATGTTAAAGATTCGCCAAAATAACTACTAGTAACGAACAATGTCGAACAATTCCATTTCGTCGACGTTTCGATGCATGATAATTCACGCAATCTTGGGTCAATCTGGGCATGCGGATCTGCCTGTTCCGTCACACGAGGAAAACCCGCAAGCAAATACTTTCAGCATTTCCGTATTCGCTGGTCTTGTTGCATCCGTCGTGTCGGGCCTGTTTCTTCGTGCATGCCGCTACTCCAACTGCATCTTCACATGTGAAGCATGCTGCATGACTAGCAACTAGACGAAATCTGCACAGCTGATCAGTCGCTACACAGACAAGGTTCAAAGGCATACAGCAACTCATCCCATGACTGTCCCGCTAATTGGCAACTCCCAAAGCACATCCTTTGAGATAGCCGCACATGCTCAACGCACAGCCGAACGTCCGCAAGGAGTCTTCCAGCTTACCAGTTGCAACCCTCGCTCTCGTTCAAGGCAGGCAAGGCTTCTCGCACGAATCGAACTCCAATCAAACCTGGACATCCAGGGTGCCCTGATCACGAATACTTGTTTGATGGCACTCCCTCACGCTTACATCTGCGCGTGCAGACTTCAACAGGCTAGCTCGCGAAACCGGCGTGTTTTGCAAAGAGGGGAGAGCATTATGACACCCATGCGGAAGTCAGACTCGCAAGAATTGGCTTGATAAAATCTTGGTCAGCATGGGCAGGGAAAGCACCACTCAGACGAGACACCTCTTTCCCATCCTCGCATCCCCTTGATGGCCAATGTGAGATGCTACTAGTAGCGATGATGCCCTTCCACATATGGCATCAACATCAAAGCGGGTATACAAACTTGGCTTCCCCAGGAATCGTGATGCCAACGTTGCAAAACACACCGTGTGCTCATCCCTATAGAGCATACGCATAAGATCGCACAAACATCACTTCGGAAGCAGCTGCCAAAGCTGAGCCGAGCCCAAAGCTCAACATTGGGAAACGCTCCTGCAGGCGGTCCAAGCGTTCCTTCCAATCCTGCGCAGGCTTCGCTTCTGCAGGCAGCAGATTCTTCGGCACTTGACCCGTTGTCGTCAAAAGCCTTCACCTTCACTGCCTGCGTGCCAACTGGGACCTTTGTGGTTTGCTCAACTGATGAATCTTCGAAGGTCCTCCTCACCAACACGCAGCTTTGGTTCATCTCAGCGCAGCACAACGCAACTTCTGTACGAGTCAAACGCCGTTGTCGGAAGAACGCCAGCGACTAAGACTTAATTGGCAGAAACTAAGACGTCGGCCATCAGGTTGCAAGGCATCGGCCTCGCAAGAACTCCAAGACTGAGCGCTAGACTTTGCAGTGATGTTGTGGCTAGTGTAGTTGCGCGGAAGACTCTGCCTCTTTCGGCTTCTTCTCGCGCCTCTGCACAAAGAATCATGTTCTGGATTAGCCAGAAGCAGCAGGCCATCATGTCGTGGCTCTTGGTTGCGCTTTGCCCTGCTTTGCCTGCAAGCTGTGAAAGCCGGCCCAGCTGCTCCTCGTGGGACATCGCCCAAGCAGGAAAGGATTTTGAGACCGACTCACAGTGGTGTCCGACCTGCTGGAACGCGCCGAGCGGCTTCAGAGTCCTCCTTGCAGCTGTGGCAAACCACCATGGATTCCTTTCAGTAGCTACTTTATGTTACACTCGGATGCTTTGGGCTCGGCCACCACGGGCTGCAAAAGAGGCTTGCCACGTGCATCATGCAGTGGAAGCCAACCTGCGGCCAGGAATCTACACAGCCACTCGACAGAACACACAATGCAGGATCTCCCCTGCACCTCTGTCGGTTTTCACCCATTGTTCAAGGACCTTCACCTGAGATGTGGATTTGCGGAGGTGTAGCACAGCAAGCTTGTTGTTGACAGGCAGTGCTTGAGCTGCAAGCCACTTCCCCTGCCCCAACACTGCTGTCCAGTCTGTCATTGAATTCAGGGCTTCTCCTGGACCAAGGCCATCGTTAGCTGCGAACAGTTTCTGCTCAATTCAATCTGACATGACGTGTCCAAGCTCTCAGCATGCGATGTGGAGCCATTTGCCGAAGCACTGCATTATTGGCCAGTTAAGCATCGGGAAAATAAGGGAGAATCAGCTGTGGTGCCGCCCCTTGACTCTTGTCCTCCAGGATATGCCATGGGGAGCAATGACGCGAAAGGGCAGGGCACCTGCCAAGACGTCACTGCTCACTGTGCAATGTTCCATGACTGTGGACCATTATTATTATTATTATGTTTGTTGCTGTTATGAGAGGAACACACATTGGTGGTAGTAATGGTTTTTGGCTCCCGCATGGCAGTATCCGAAAAGTAGTAGTAGTAGTAGTAGTAGTAGTAGTAGTAGTAAGCAGCAGCAGCAGCAGCAGTAGTAGGAGTAGTAGTAGTAGTAGTAGTATAGTAGTAGTATAGTAGTAGTATAGTAGTAGTTTAGTAGT